>PVJX010003876.1:0-102060 GCA_004027295.1 Dolichotis patagonum
ATAGCCAGATCTTGGAAACAACCTAAGTGCCCATCAACTGAGGAATGGATAAAAAAGTTGTGGCATTTTTATACAATGGAGTACTACTCAGCTATAAAGAATGATCACATCGAGATATTTATAAATAAATGGACACAACTTGAGACCATTCTCTTAAGCGAAATAAACCAAACTCACAAGGGTAAATACCATATAGTCTGCCTAGTATGTATCTGAACTATGCTCAACTAAAACAGAGTAAAAGATATGGTGTTAGCTACTGTTGATGTCCAGTTGTCTTAATGTAAAGTGCTATGTTGCCTATGTTGTCCTGTTCTGATCTGCTCTATACTGCCCTCTTTTGTTTTGTTTTATTCTCTTTCAAATAAAAAGTATGAAACCATTCTCAGGTACACAGCTGTAGGGGTGTAGCAATTAATGACACAACTTTGGAGTCAACAAAGTAGATTTGAATCTTTCACAAATAACTTACTTCTGATACCTATAACTGTAAAACTGGCATAATAATGATACTATCTGAGGACTGTTGAGAATTAGAGATAACACACATTCATCATTTGAAACAGCACCTCCTATAAGTGTTTAACTGATGGAAATACTTCAAATCCCATTGTAAAGATAACAGGTTCATCTTGCCTTGGCACACACAGAGATGAAGAACTGGCTGTGGAACTTTGTGGTAACTTGCTTTGAGGATTTTTTTTCATTTTTATACTGATACAAATAACTGTACTCTTTCCAGGAAACCAAGGTAAAATCCTTAGATATTCAATTGTTATTAAAGATGGTCTGAGTCTTAGAAGCATCGCGCCTCACACATAGGAGGTCTTCAATAAATGTTGAATTTATAAGTAGATAATTTGATAAATGAATAAATAAAAAATATTGAAGTATCTAATGTGATTTTTCTTGTTTTTGATACTCTTGCAATAAGCATATTTTGCTTGGCACTTCTTGTGTTATATTTTCCTGATGATACAGATCGAACATGCTCTTTTAGCAAGCATTTCATGGAGTAGGAACTCTATGAACTGGAGAAAGTATTTAGAGTAATGAGAAGCTTATAGTTTTAAACCTTTTGGAATGTTAATAAACTGTTGCTTCAGGTAGGAAAATAAGCACTTGGGTCAGATCAAACTTCATGAGCAGGGTTCAAAGAACACTTAATAAGAATAAAAAGTGAGATCCAGAACAGAATAGTCCTTACAAAACCAACCATATATGATATGAAATAAACAAAAAAATTAAGCACTACTATTATAGTCATGCATAACACAATTGTAAAGCAATTCTAGTTCTCAAGAGTTTTATCACTTTTGAAAATAAGTCTGATAATGGAAAGTATTAACCTCTTTGCTTTTGAAATATTATGCTCAAAGAGAAGATCATGCTACAGAGGCATCAAAATTAGAAGGCTATACATGCACAAAACAAAACATAATGAAGAACTTGGGATATAAATAGGATCAGTAAGTTGTCCAAGTTCATCCAGTTATTCAAGGGCAGAGCTAGAAAGAGAATGGGATAGACTCAGGAATTTCACTGTCCTCTCTCCCAAGATCCAAGAATCCTAATCATAAGCAAATTTTCAACTTAATTTCAGGAATAATATGATTTGAAAAACAAATCTCCTACTACTTTTTTGGACAGGATCTCACTATATAGTCCAGACTGGCTTTGAGCTCACTATCTGGCCCATAGTGCTCCTGTCTCAGTCACTTTGGTACTGGGATTATAGGCATGCATCACCATACCTGGATGAATCCTTTACTGTTATTATATAAGATGAAAGGAATATGTAAGAGGAAGAAAGAAATGTGAGGTAAGGTGATGGGGCATGTGGGTATGATATAATAGCTTTACATGTGTGTATAAAAATACCACATTAAAAACCAGTATGTTGGAGATCCAGCCATGGCCATGGTGGAACCCAGGAACCTGCACAAAGAAGCGATACACCTGCCCTCTTGGTAAGTGTCTCCCTCCAGCAGGAGCCAAGAGGAGAACCAGAGAATGGCCCCAAGATCTGGCCACAGCCATGGTGGAACCCAGGAGCCTGCACAAAGAAGCAATTCACCTGCTCTCTTGGTAAGCACCTTCCTCTGGCATGAGCCAGGAGGAGACCCAGTAGTGTCTCTTGGGCCTACTAGTGCACGGGCTTTGAATCAAACATCCCAAACCTCTCCCCTCTGCCCCCATTAGCAACTGGGGACAGAGGTCTGAGCATCTCTTGGAAGGATGACTGTATGCAGCATAGCAAATATGGGGTTCTCCTCTATCTTCTCTTTGAAAGCAAGTGTTGATTTCAGTTTTGTTTTCATTATGATTAATTGCTTTACTCTATTCAATATTCTTTTTCAGTTGATTTTATAATGTTCTGCCTTTGGTTTGATCTTTCTATACTTAATTGACTAGAGAACTATTGTGAAGATAATGAGATATACTATGGTACCTATTACTGTTATCCTGCCAACCTGCTGTGAAGTTCTGTACCAAAGTCACTGCACTGTCTCAATTGGCTTTGTTCTGTCTTGTTCTGTTGTATTTCTACTACCTTCAAAATTTTTTTAAAAAACCATTATGCCATAAATATGTGCTAATAAAGGTATTTTTAAACTCCTGCTTGATATTGCCTAAAGTATTTTCAGTAAGAAAAAAGCCCTTTATTAGAGCAAAGATGAAAAGCACAGCATACAAATAAAATATGAAATAAATAAAAACATGAACAAGAGATGGATGAATAGAAACCAAAAAGAAGCATATTACAGGAATAAGACAGAGTTCTCTGAATCAATAAAAACTGTTAAATGCTGACAATCTAGATGGCTAATATCTGTGTTATGCTTTATGTTTGTATGGCCACCCTAAGCCTCATGCAGTCATGGAGATGGCTGAATCTAGCATTTGTGATTGGTTTGTCTAGTGCTGAGATTGACAGTGTGAGTATTGCACCCATTGAGGAGTGGGTAGCCAGAATACTATACAAAATAAGGAAGCAGGCATGCTTTGCCCTTTTGCCTTTTGCTCTTGTCACTTGTAGCCACCATGATGTCTGCCCCTCAGCCACACCACCTTGCCTTGGAGCCAACTGAGTATAGATTGAAACCTCCAAAAACTGTAAGTTAAATAAACCTTTCCTTTCTTCATTTTGGGTATCAAGTACTTTGTCTCAACAATGAGCAAAAAGTAACCAAAACAATCTGCAACTTCTCAATTTTGTCCAACATTTAAATCCATGTAGCAGGGGGTTTGGGGAAAGATGGCAGATCCATAAGCAGCAAAGTAAAAAGCCTCTCTGAGAGAAATAGCTCAGATGCTGGAATATAGCATCCTGGAGACCAGACAGAAGGAGATAGATCCTCTCAACCCAGGAAGAAACTAAAGTGGAGAAAGAAAGAAAGAAAGAAAGAAAGAAAGAAAGAAAGAAAGAAAGAAAGAAAGAAAGAAAGAAAGAAAGAAAGAAGAAAAGAGAAAAGAAAAGAAAGAAAAGAAAAGAAAAGAAAAGAAAAGAAAAGAAAAGAAAAAAAGAAAAAAAAGAAAAATGTGGACAGAAGGCTGTAGCCAGACACGCTCTCACCAGAGCCAGTCTTACTGCGTGCAAAACACCACTGGAATCTGAAGACGCATGTCACAATGAAGTTGGGGGTTGGCAAGCCCGAGGGCCTCGGTGGATCGGTCATGGAGGAGAGCGGGAGATGGGAGAACTGCACCGGCTAGTGGTGAGTGTGGAGAACTCTGGCTTCCCACAGGAGTGGGTGATTGGCCAGGCAACGTTTTGGAGTCTGGCAGGATAAGCCTGGAACCAGAACTGAAGCCAGCTTCATTCAGCCACTCCTAGAACAGAGCAGATTGGTGAGAATTGCTGGACTGAGTCCCACCCCTGTGCACGATCCAATAGCCAAGACCGAGATTTCCCTAAAGCTATCCCTAACCAGCCCTGACTGTATGGCACACACTAATGTGGTGAAGACTCCCAGTGGTTGACCATCTCAGAAGGGAGGGGCCACCCTGCCCCACCCCTGCTTATACTCCAGCTATCACCCACAGACTGGGGAGGGTAGCAATCCCTAGCCATTATCAATTTCTCTCTTAGAATTGCTTTCATTGTTCCAGTATGTTGTTTCTTCATTCTCATTTAGCTGTAAGTATGGTTTAATTTCTTTCTTTATTTCATCTGTGGTTGTTTAGGAGAGTGTAATTTAATTTTCATGTGTTTATGGAGTTTTTGCAGTTTCTTTTGACATTAATTTCCATTTTCATTACACTATAGTAAGATACTATGCATGGGATAATTTCAATTTCTTTGCATTTACTAAAGCATGCTTTATGGGCCAGTATATGGTCTACTTCAGTGAAAATCCCATGTGCAGCTGAGAAGAAAGTGTATCCTGATGTTGTTGGGTGAAACACTATGTAAACATCAACTAAGTACATTTGTTCACAAGTTTGGTTCAATTGTTATTTATTTGTTGACTTTTGTCTATATTTGTTGATTTTTTTGTCTAGTTGAGCTATCTCTTTGTGACATTGGAGTTTTAAGGTATCCTATCACAATTGTGTTATTGTTTGATTTTTCATGTCTATTAATAACTGTCTCATGTAGCTGGGTGCATACATATTTATGATTGTTATCTCTCCTTCCTGAGTTTTTCCCCTAATAAGTATGAAGTGACCTTTTTTATCTCTTTTGATCATTCTTGATTTGAACTTCACTTTGTCTGCAACCAAATAGCTAGCTACCCCTGCTTTTTGGGGGTTCTCATTTAATGCAGTATTGTTTTCCAGTGTTTGACTTTCAGTCTATGAATTTCTTTTTGAGTTAAATGTGTTTCTTGTATACAGCATAATGGTTGAGTCTTATTTCTTAATCCATTCTGCCAGTCTGTTTCTTTTCATTGGTGAATTGAGGCCATTTACATCGATGGTTACACCTGATAGATATTGGCTTCTCTTTGTCATTGTATTTTTGTGCTGTTGGTTACCTGTTTTTCCCTTCTGTTTAAGTGTTTTTCCAAGTTGGTGGTTTTTTCTGTTGTTCTGGGAATTGTGGTCATTTCTATCTCTATCTAGTATGTCTTTAAGCTATCTTTCTGGGATTGGCTTGGTGGACATAAATTTCTTCAGTTGTTCTTTGTCGTGGAAGTATCTTATTTCTCCATTAATTTTGAAAAAAGTTTTGCAGGCTACATCAATCTGAGTTAGAAATTGTTTTCTTTCATGGTTGAAATACTTCATTCCAAGCTCATTCCAATGAAAATCTTCATTCCAAGCTGATTTAAAGGTTTGTGCTGAAGTCTGCTGTGATTCTGATGGCTTTTGTTTATAATCTGTTTTCTCTAACATTAGTCTGTTAGAGAATAGTCTCTAATAGTCTGTTCTTGTAGAAAATTTCTAGAATCTTGATTATTATATGTCTTGGTATAGTTTTATTTTGATCATGGACATTTGGAGTTCTATATGCTTCATATATTTGTATGTCAAACTCTTTATCCATGCTTGAGAATTTTCTTGACATTATGTTGGTGAAGAGTTTTTTATGACATTTGTACTGTCTCCAGTTTTCTCATTGATCCTCCCAATCAATCTCATGTTATTCTCTGCTTCATCATGTAGCTATTGAATTGACATTTCATGGTCTCTTGCTCTTTTTAAGATATCTTTCTTTTCATGATCAACAGCTGCAACTCTATCTTCAAGATCTGAAATTTTAACTTCTCTTTCTTTCAGTCTGTTGCATGTACTTTCAATGATTTTAATCTCTTGGATTTCTGTTTGGATGCATTTCATGGATTCCATTATTTCCTATGTTGGGCATTTTGTTTCCATCCATTTTCTAAGCTCATCTATACTTTTATCTATCTTCTCTAATATTTTTTATTTTAAGCATCATTTCTTTTTTACCTCAGAGATTATTTTCTCTATTGTCTTTTCCACTTGTTTTTTCACTTCTAGTGCTGCCATTTCAGAAAGTTCATGTGTCTGACTTCAAATTTCATCTATCTCATTGAGTTCCACACTTGTCCTTGATGGGCTGGGGGTATAGAACTGCATTTTGCTTCTTCATTGTGTCATTTTCTATTTTCTCTTTTTTATTTTATTTTGTTTTCTATATTGATGCTTGCTGATTTCTTATGATATATAGCTTTATCAATAGTATTGAGACTTCCCCTAGAAGATGTCTGTTCTTCAAGGATGCTCCCTGGATACAGGTGGTTCTTCATAGTTATCTCAAGAATGTGCCTTCCCAATTTGTACAGGATGCAAAGTTACTATTTTGCTCAGCTCCCAATCCTTTCGTACTGGGTGTGGTGATGTTTATGACCCCATACAATCATAGTGTTATCATATAGGTGAGAAAAAATGTTTATAACATTTATGACATCCCGGTTAGTATAGTTAGTAATAACAATAGTTTCAAGTACATCTTAACTACTAACAAGTTATATTAAACTTTAACCTGTTACTTGCACTCCAGGAGCAAAATCCCTGGTTATATCAAACATAAACTGTGCACTTATATGCAGTGGCTTTCCCCCTCAGTGAAGTGATTATACTCTTATGCAGGAGGTGGTTAAAATGCTTAGAGGACTAGGTAAAGTTATGAATGAGGTAAAATATAGTAGAGTCAAAGCTGAAGATCAAAGGGTGATTATTCAAGTTTCAAGTTCATTCACTCAAGTTTTGGGAAACTGGAGGACACTGGAGGGAAGGAGTGAAATAGAATGCAAAGGAATAACAAGAAATGGAAGAGACAATGATTACTCTCTTGAAAGTTTAAATTCAAGAAGTAGTAGAGGAAATAGAGAAAGAAGGTCAATAGAAGAAAACAAAAAAAAGAGGTAAGAAACTTAAATCATGAAAAAAAAATGGAAGAGTTTCAGTCCGGGAGGATGGGACCACGCAGGGGGACTTTCAGCCCTCTGGCACTGGCCTGGGGAGAGTTTGAGACCAGCACTCCAAGTGGTTGAGTTCCCATCCAGCTCCCTAGGACACTGGACTGGGCCCCCAGAGGTTTCATGAGCCTCAGTACACCATGCCAGCTTCCATCTTTCAATTCAGGGAGCCAAGAACCTGCAAAAGAGTCAGGACCCTATGAGGTGAGTCCCAGTGCTCCTGCACTGGCCCAGGGAGAGTTTGAGACAAATGCTTCCAGTGTTTCTAACTCAACTAGACTGGGTTCCAGAGGTTTTGTGGGCCTCAGTGCACCATGCCCAGTGGCCTTCTTTCAGTCCGGGAGGCCAGGACTGTGCAAGGGGACTTTCAGCCCTCTGGCACTGGCCCAGGGAGAGTTTGAGACCAGCACTGCCAGCAGTTGAGTTCCCACTCAGCTCCCTAGGACACTAGACTGGTCTCCAGAGGTTTTGCGGGCCTCAGTACACCATGCCCAGTGGCCATCTTTTAGTCCAGGAGGCCAGGACAGTGCAGGGGGGCTTTCAGCCCAGTGGTTGAGTTCCCACCCAACTCCCTGAAACACCGGACTGGCTTGGGAGGTCCTGCAGGCCTCAAGGGGCCAAGCTTAGTGACATTCATTCAGTCCAAGGAGCTGAGAGCACAGGAGGTGATTCCCAACACACCCAGGAGAAGATTTGGAACACTGCTCAAAGTGAGGAAATATAGGAAAATGAAAAAATGAAAGACAAAAAGGCAATCTCAGATCTCCAGCCCATCCTAAGAAAGCCTAGGAGCCATGTACATAGAAGAAAATAGAAGCCATACACATGAGATGACTGAAATGATATCAACTGAAATAAAGAAGCAACTTGGGGAAGCTATGAAGAAACTTAAATCAGAAATAATTTCCCAGGTAAAAGAAGAAATGATAAAAGTAGTGAAAGAAATAGTGAACACATCTAGTGAAGACACAACTAAAAAATTAGAGGAATAAAACAAACAGAATCCCTGAATGAACACTATAAGAAACACACAGAATGCATGAAACAGATTCAAAGAGATATACAGGAAATCAAAAATTCTATTGAAAGTTGCCAAAACTGCCTCAACAAAAGTGAAGATAGAATTTCAGATTTCAAAGAGAAGATTGCAGCTAGTGAACAGGAAAAAAAAGATCTTTTAAAAACAACAAGGAAATAACAATTCAACAGCTGCAAGTTGATGCAAAGAAAAACAACATAAGATTAATAGGGATAAATGAAAAAGAATGGGACAGCCCAAATGATATCAAGAGGCTATTTACAGAAAGCTGTAATAGCTGAAAATTTCCCAAACATGAGAATGGAAACTGACATATGTATTCATGAAGCATATAGAACTCCAAATAGCCATAACCAAAATAAAAATACACCCAGACATATAATAATCACCATCCCAGAAATCCAACATAAGAACAGAATACTAAAAGCTGTTAGAGACAAAAGACAGATCACCTATAAAGGAAAACCTATCAGAATAACAGCACTTCTCAACACAAACAATGAAGTCAAGAAGAGTATAGAGTGAAGTATTTCCTATCCAAAAGGAAAACAACTTCCAACCCAGACTGATGTACCTTCAAAAACTGTCCTTCAAAATGGATGGAGAAATAAGATACTTCCATGACAAAGAACAGCTGAAGAACTTAATGATCACCAAACCAACCCTACAAAGAATACTGAAAGATATTCTAGATACAGACAATTAAACAGAAGGTAAAGGTAAAGATACAACAGCATAAAGATAACATGTCAACAATAAACCAATATATAACAGTTATAACCATTAATGTAAATGGCCTCAATTCACCAATTAAAACAAACACACTGGCAGAATGGATCAAGAAACAACATCCAACCATATGCTGTCTACAAGAAACCCATCTAATTCAAAAGGGAGCTCATTGACTGAAAGTCAAAGGATGGAAAACAATACTTCATGCAACAGGAAACCAAAAAAAAAGTGGGGGTAGCTATCTGTTTGCAGACAATGTGAACTTCAAGCCAAGAATGATCCAGAGAGATAAAGAAGTTCACTACATACTAGTTAGGGGAAAACTTCAAGAGGAAGAGATAACAATCTTAAATATATATGCACCAAATTCCAGACCACCCAGCTATACAAAGCAAATACTAACAGAAATGAAAACTCAAATAAGCAATAACACAATTATAACAAGAGGCCTTAACACACCATTGAAAAAAAGGCACAGATCAACTAGACAGAAAATCAGCAAAAAAATAACAACTGAATCATACCTGTGAACAAATGGACTTGATAGATGTATACAGAGTGTTCCATCCAACAAAATCAGAAGAACATAATTCTTCTCAGGAGTACATGGGACAGTCTCTAAAATAGACCACATACTAGCCCACAGAACATATTTAAGTAAATGCAAAAGAATTGAAATTATCCCATGCATGTTATCGGATCATAGTGTCATGAAAATAGAAATTAATGATAAAAGCAACTGCAAAAAACCCACAAACACATGGAAACTGAATAATACACTCTTGAGCAATCAGTGGATCACAGAGGAAATTAAAGAAGAAATTAAACAATATCTAAAAGCAAAACAGAAATACAAATGCAACTTACTAGTATGTATGAGATGCAATGAAAGCAGTCCTCAGAGGAAAATGTATTGCACTGAGTTCTCACATCAGGAAAACAGAATGAACACAAATAAATAACCTCAATGCTACAACTCAAACATCTAGAAAAAGAAGAGCAAGCCAAGCCCAAAGCCAAAAGAAAGGAGGAAATTATAAAGATCAGAGTAGAAATTAATGCAATAGAGACTAAGAAAACAATACAAAGAATCAATGAATCAAAGAACTGGTTCTTTGAAACAATAAATAAAATTGATAAGCCCCTAGCCAACCATATTTTAAAAAGGAAAGAAAAACTCAAATTCATGCAATAAGGAATGAAAAAGGTGAAATTACTACAGACTCTGTGGAAATACAGAAGACCTATTTTGAAAACCTCTACTCTCATAGGTTCAATGATACAGAACAAATGGACAGATTCCTAGAAACATATGAACTACCAAAGCTGGGTCAGGAAGATGTAAAACTGCTGAATAACATGATTTCTATTAATGAAACTGAAAACATAATTAACTCCTTGCCAACAAAGAATAGCCCAGGCCCAGACGGATTCATTGCAGAATTCTACAAGAAATACAAAGAAGACTTAATTCCAACACTCCTCAAACCTATCAGTGAAATCGAAAGGGAAGCAATTCTTCGTAAGTCATTGCTGGAAGCAAATATTACTCTAGTACCAAAACCTGAGAAAGACCCAACTAAAAAAAGAGAACTATAGGCCAATCTCCCTAATGAACATAGATGCAAAAATTCTCAATAAAATATTGGCAAACAAGATGCAGCAAATCATCAAGAAGATTATACACCATGGCCAAGTGAGATTCATTCCAGGAATGCAGGGATGGTTCAACATATGCAAAACAATAAATGTAATCCACCATATCAATAGAGCCAAAAGGAAGAACCACATGATCATCTCTATAGATGCAGAAAAAGCTTTTGATAAGGTCCAACTCTCATTCATGATAAGAACCTTACAGAGAATTGGAATAGATGGTCTTTATCTCAATATAATAAAGGCCATCTATGACAAACCAACAGCTAGCATCATATTAAATGGCCAAAAACTGAAAGCCTTTACCTTAAAATCAGGCAAAAGACAAGGATGTCCCCTGTCACTGCTCCTATTCAACATAGTACTGGAAATACTAGCCAGAGCAATTAGACAAGAGAGAGAAATAAAAGGAGTAAAGATGGGAAAAGAGGAAGTTAAATTATCATTAATTGCAGATAACATGATACTTTACATAGAAGACCCCCAAAACTCCATTGAAAGACTCCTAGATGTAATAAATAAATTCAGCAATGTAGCTGGATACAAAGTCAATACTCAAAAATCAATAGCATTCCTATACACTAACAACAAAATCACGGAGAGAGAAATAAGAGAAGCCACATCCTTCACACTAGTATCCAAAAAATGAAATACTTAGGAATTAATCTCATGAAAGAAGTAAAAGAGCTATACAGTGAAAATTATAATACCCTGAAAAAAGAAATTGAAGAAGACCTCATAAAATGGAAAGACATCCCCTGTTCATGGATAGGAAGAACAAACATTGTGAAAATGGCCATTTCCCCAAAATTTTTATACAGATTCAATTCAATCCCAATCAAAATACCAGTAACATACCTCATAGATCTAGAGGAATCACTCCTAAAATTCAGCTGGAACCAGAAGAGACCTAGAATAGCAAAGGCAATTCTAAGCAGCAAAGGCAAGGCAGGAGGCATCACAATCCCTGACTTGAAGTTATACTACAAAGCTACTGTAATAAAATCATCATAGTACTGGAATAAAAACAGATCTGAGGGGAATAGATTGGAAGATATAACCACAACCACAAACACACTCAACCACCTTATCTTTGATAAAGGAGCCAAACATGCTCACTGGAAGAACATGTTTCTTTAATAAATGGTGCTGGAAAAATTGACTATCCATATGCCAAAAACTAAAACTAGACCCATGCCTATCACCATGTACTAAACTAAAATCTAAATGGATCAAAGATCTAAATATTAAAACAGAAACACTAAATCTATTGGAAGACAAAGTCGATAAAAATCTTGAAGACATAAGGGTAGGTAGAGAATTCATGAACAAGAATCAAACAACATGGGAAATACTTCCCAGAATCAGTAACTGGGATAACATCTTATTAAAGAGTTTCTGCATGTCTAAAGAGTTCTCCATCATAGTGAAAAGAAAACCCACAAACTGGGAAAAAATCTTAGTGAACTATCCCTCAGACAAAGGACTTCTGTCTAGAACTTATAAAGAATTTAAAAAAATCAGACCCTTGAAATTCAAAGACCCAACCCAAAAATGGGCATCTAAGATGAAAACACAGTTCTCAGATGAAGAAATATGAATTGCAAATAAATACATGAAAAAATGTTCATCATCATTAATCATTAGAGAAATGCAAATTAAAATCACACTGAGATTCCATCTCACTCCAGAAAGAATGGCCAGGATAAAAAAAAAAAACTACCAACAACAAATACTGGAGAGGCTGTGGGGGGAGGAACTCTTCTGCATTGTTTGTGGAAGTATAGACTGGTGCAACCACTGTGGAGGTCAATCTGGAGATTCCTCAAAAAGCTGGGATTGGAAATCCCATTTGACCCAGCTATTTCACTTCTGGGCATATTCCCAGAAGAACTGAAAACATCATACCACAGTGATATATGTGCACCCATGTTTATAGCAGCACAATTTGTAATAGCCAGATCTTGGAAACAACCTAAGTGCCCATCAGCTGAGGAATGGATTAAAAAGATGTGGTATTTTTATACAATGGAGTACTACTCAGCTATAAAGAATGATCACATTGAGATATTTATAAATAAATGGACACAACTTGAGACCATATTCATAAGTGAAATAAACCAAACTTACATGTGTAAATACCTTATAGTCTCCCTAGTATGAGAGTTGGTAAGAGTATATAAGATTTTATGGTAATCATGATTCCCCATTTCATTGCTTTGAAGCCTTTCAATGTTTTCATTCATCAGTTGGAATGGCTTTATTCTGTTTTGTTTGACTTTATTATGTGTGATGGTATGAACAGCAGTTTTGAAGAAAACAAAACATTATGGCAGCCATTGTTTATTTAATATCATCTTGCTTTGAAGTCCTACCTTGCTTTTATTCTTCTATTACCATCGGTTCTATCATGTTGTGTTTTATTGGGATTTTAATATATGCAATAGTATAAAGAAATTTTTTATGGAAAGTGAGATATTATGGTAGCCATTGATAATTCTTTCATTCTTCTGAATGGTTTTATACTATTATGTTATGTTTGATATTATTATATTTGAAGCCATGCTCAAGTATTACAAAGAAAGAGACATTATGGTAGCTACTGTTAATATCCAGTTGTTTTGTTGTAAAGTGCTGTATTGCTTATGTTGTTCTGTTATGATCTGCTTTGTTCTGTCCTCTTTTGTTTTATTCTCTTTAAAATAAAAAAAACAAAAAAGAAAAAGAAAAAAACAGAAGAAAGAAAATGAAAAATAAGACAAGAAAGAAAGAAAAGGAGGTCATAGAAAGAGTGAGGTGAAAAAATACAACCAAATACAAAAACAACCACAGAGTACAAAACAAAACAAGATGACATCCAACCAGACAGGAAAGGGAGAGCCAATCAGACAAACAAAAGGAATAAAAGTAGTAAAATATCTCTGTTGTTTAAAGTTTGTGATACTGTCCATGTTAGATCCCAGAATTGTGGTGGTTATGGAATGAATCTTGGCCTCTAGATGTGGTGACTGGACTGGTCTTCTGTTGGTAGAGTTCTTCAGAGTTCAATGGCTGGCTTCTAACTGCTGCTTCAGAGGCATACACATTGCGAGTCTCTCTGATAACTCTGCCCTCCAAAGCTGTGTGTGCACACAGGATCCAAGGGCCAGTCATTGTCCTGGGTCTTGGGTTTCTGGTCAGTTTACCTAACAAAGGCACGTGTCCTTACACTCCCCTTGCAGATACCACCATCCCAGGGAAATGGAGGAAGCACAGAGCATGGACTTACACTCTTCTCATAGGTGCCATCATCCAGGGGAAAATGGAGGAAGGGCAGAGTGCAAAGTTACACCACCAATAACTTCTTACAAGATCCATTCTTTTTAAATAAATTGAAGAATTGGAGAAAACTATTTTTTCTGGTAGCATAATTTTTGTACTTAAATATCCCTTCTGCTTTATCAAAGGGGAAATTGGGGAAATATTATGATTAAATTAGTTTTAAATATCATTAGTAGCGTCAATATTTAGTGCTATAAAACTTTAGTAATAATATGTCATAAGATGTTAGAATAGTACAAGGGGTCTGTCAACAATACTATGTAATGAAACCATTCTTTTTCCAATTGACCATAACACAAGAATCCAAAACATTTGTAATTATGGTATATGCAATTAGTAGCAAAAATCATGATTATATATTTTAGGCTCCATGAAAAAAATTATTAATCTAGTACACAATTTTGAAGTTATGACACATGATGAAAGTTAAGGAACAGTTCTATTCCTTCTGTTAATAAATCAAAAAGTTTCTCATTACTTTCCCTACTTTGTAAGGAGATTAAGGCAAGAGTCCATCTTAAGAATTTAGCAATTCTCAAATTACAGAATAAGAATAAAATGGGGATGGCCATGTAGCTCAGTGTGGCTTTGGGTTCAATTCTCAGTATGAAAAAGAAGAGAAAGAAAAAAGAGGAAGAGATGAGGGAGGGGGAGGAAAAGGAGGAGGAGGAAGAAGAAGAAGAGAAGGAGGAGGAATGAGGAGGAAAAAGACACAAAGCACAGAAAAATCTAAATGGCCTCTACTCTGAGTTAGCAGGTCTCCAGTCAATGAAGCAAACAGAATAGTCTTTTCAAAAATGGGATCTAATCCAGACTCTAGGATTAAATAAAACTGTCATATTTATGGAACAGATAGAATAGACTCATGGTAAGATATGGAACTCACCTTTCAGTTTTTCAATAGTTTTAAAGCAAGGAGAAGTTTTCAATAATGTTTCTAAAACAGATAAGCCCAGTAAAAAGAAGCAACCTCTCAGTAATTTTAAGATGCAGCCATGTTAAACATGACCCTGTTTCTTTCTGTTATCACTTAACAATCTGTATTTAGCCATAAGTTTTTCTTTATGTTCTTTTTATGTGCTTCTTTCCCTCTGAGTTTCCCCCAGTTTGACAAATACATTCAATCTCCTTCCTGTGATAGAAGAGAAAAACATAGTAATTTTTTCCTAAAACTCTATATTTTCAAGCATCAAATATATCCCTAATTTCTCTAGTACAGTGTGCTACATTCTCTTTTGGTGCTTTGAAAATCAAAAACACTTTTTCCTTTTCATGATATGACATTTTGAATAATCCATTTTCTTTCAAATATGTAACATTATATTTCCCTCCTGGGAATGATTGCTTGTCATCTTTAAAGTAACCAGTCAAAGGTTGTTTAAATTGGTAAATCCAGTGTCTCTAAACTGAACTCTGTTTTTCATTTTGTATATTGGAAAGGGACTGGTTTCTGTGATTTCACTGAAGCAAGATAGATGTGTGTTATAATACACAATAATAGATTTCTGAGAGGGAGAGGAGAGGGAGGCGATGTAAAACAATTAAGATGTGTTATATACATGTACCAACTACCCATGATGAATATAATTATTATGTACTTGAAAGTGTACTAATAAAAGTAAAAATTTAAAAATAGATTTTTAAAATTTATATGAAAACAAAGAAATTTTCTTTTGGAATTGTGAACAGGGCTAATTAGTTCTTCAAGATAAATGTATTACTGATTTCTTAGACTTTGAGGTCACTGAAATTCAGGCTCACAGGTATCCCTCAGGATATGCACTTAGAATGTCAGTTTTCCTGTAAGTGTTACAAATATTTTTACTATAAATGCATGAATGTTCGGCATATAACTGTGAACATCGATTATCTTCATTGAATACTCACAGTGAGAGCCTTCTACATGTAAAACACCACAGATGGTGGAGCTGCAAGGAAGCTTCGGGATCTATACCTTCAGAAAAATGACTTTCTATGTACAGTACTCATCTCTTGCATGGAGACTTTGCCCTCCCATGTTTATTTCTCAAAATAATAATAATAAAAATAATGCTATTCCCCATTTTTAAAAATATGATTAACCCAATATCAGTGTACAAGATTTTGAAGTTTCTTTTTGTACCAAAGTACTAATACTTGTTTGATTTGCCTTTCTGTAAGCTATTTAATATGATAATCACTATATAAATGTTACCACTATACAGGTGAAATTAGGTTAGTCTAATTGAGATGTGTGGTCAGGATGGGATCCACACTAATTTCAGAGACGAAGCAAACATATCTACAAATAAAAGACACATAGTATTTTACCACATTTTGAAGTGACAGTATTTTACTACTAAGCTAAAGGACATTAAAATTCACTTTATCTGGTTTTTTGGATGGGTTGTTTACTTGGTGGCACTGGGGATTGAACTCATGACCTTGCACTTACCAGGCAGGCACTGATGCCACTGAGCTAAATCCCCATCCAACCCTTCTTTTATTTTTAAATATGACTACTGTTTTTTTGCTAAAATTATTCATGTGGCTATTGACCAGCAGTAGACTAGTTTCTCACAATATATAAAATGGTATGCAATTATAAGTGTAAGTTATAGAATTTAATAGAATATGCTGTAATGATAAAGAATAGAAAAGGGATTAAATATGCAATATCAAAGTCTTTCACTAAATGAACTTCAATACCACCAAAAAATCTGGGAAGGTAACAATGGATCTAATTATAATAGCAGCAAAAAGTCCACCCTGCTAGTTCAGGAAGTCTGGTCACTTTGGGAATCCCTAGCACCTGTAATGCCTGAATCCTTACAGGTTTATATGTGTGAAGAATGACTGTCACTTACCGAACAAATGATTCATTTTGTTGTTGGGTCACAATTATACAATTAGTAAAGGCACAGTTACAGAATAACAAACTTATAGACATGTTATAGCAAGTTAAAATCAAATAATAACCTTTACTTATGTTCTTGGTGCTTAACATGTAGCTCACCTGCTAAATTCAATCAGCCTGTCTGGGTCCAGCTGCTTTTCTTCTAATAATGTACTGGGCCAATTTGACTATTCTCCGCTTATGTTTTCCTTAATTTATAAAATATATTGCTTCTAACTGGCCTCAAGGCCTCAAGGACTTTGGTTGGGGTGAAGTAACACAGCCAAAGACATTTTTAACTCTGCTTGCTCTTTTTGAACCCCTTGCCCTATTCTCCAGGATGTTCCCACATCATTGTAAACAACTCCTTTTAAGCCAATGTATTTAGAGTTAGTTTACCTGACAACATATGACTTAATTAAATCCATGTAACCAATCATGTAATGCCTTGTACTTCCTGCTTGTAAACTATATTTAAATTGAACCCAAAATAACCTCAGTGCTGATGATTTGGAACTGAGATTCCCATCAGTCTGCTGGCATTACAATCAATAAATAGCTGCCTTCTAAACTCCTCAGTGCAGAGAGTCTTCCATTTATTTGATATTTGTTTTCCTGTAACAGTGTGGTATTCTTAATAATCTTATGAGGTACATTAGTCAAATTAGGCTAAGTGTTGAACAGCATTCCCCCCAAGTTTCAGTGGCTCAACAAAATAAGTGTTACTTCTTTACCTTTATGCAGTCACAAGGAATGATGACAAGTTTTGATTCAGGTTTCTTCTGTCAACAGCTCTTATTTCTCAGAGATATCTGGAGCCTTTTCTGATCAGCTAGCAGGCAGAGAAGCAAAATAACATATGGAAGATTTCTGCAGGCCACTCTAGGACATGATGCACTTATTTTCACCAAATTTCCATTGCCAGAATTCAGCCATGGAGACACCAATCCACAAGATAGGCTGAGAAACACAGTTGAACTGTGGCCAAGGAGAAAAGGAGAACATGAACATTGGTGCATATTATCAGTTTCCGTAGCTGGCAAATATTATCCGTATTTTACAGATAAAGAAACTGAGTCTCTGAGACAGTGAATTCTTCAAGGGCACAGATCTAGGGAAGGGTGTCCAACTTCATTTCTGTGATATGGTAAAACCCATGCTTTTTCCAGGAAATACTACAAAAGTCATAGGGTTATCATCATTTGGTATACCTACCTTAAAAGGAGGATTAGACAAATGACCAAGAGATGACAAGGAATTGTCTAATCTCCTCTTCCATTACCAAAGAGCAATTTTGAGAAAACCAGGCTAGAAAATCAAAATGTAGCTTTTCATAATTAAACAATATATCTTTAAGACTTGAGATTAACTTCCAAAAATAAGTAACAGAATCAGTGGAGTGGGTTATAACATTAACAAAATTCGAAATAGCCATATATATGTCCTCAGGATATTTCATATATAATTATAGCCTCAGAAGATTAATATGAAAAAAACCAAAGAGCATTTGTATTTTAAGACTTAAAGAAATATATCATTTAACCAATAGCTTAAAATTCCCAGAACACTTTAATAATCAGATTTCTTTTGAAGTCCTATTAAATAACAACTTTTGCCTGAATTGGTGAGTCTGACCCACTCCAAGGTTTTGAAATTCCTCTGAATTACCAGAGAGCTTTTCTAATAGTTAATCTTATTATTAAGAGTTCTACATATGATAAAATAACCCATTTAAATTTTATATTTCAAATAGAGTATTTGTGTTAAATTGGTCACATTGTTCAAATATTTACACTCATTTCATTCCCTGGTATTTCTGTACAAAAACTAATGACACTTGGCAGAAGCACAATACATGGAGTTACTAATATAAAGCTGCAGCACGCTCTTTATAGGAAAATGACTAGTGAGCTAGGTGTGACATGCAGATAAAATTTCTAGATGTGAGAATCATTAAGTGAGTCTGGCTATGAGATAAAAATCAAAGCCTACCAAAGATTAAGTGAAAAGGCTGCAACAATTTATAGGAAACCTTGAAGTTTACCGATCTTAAATTTGAATTTGATATTATGATCACTTTAAGCTTTACATTTTTGGTGCCATTGGTCAAATTTCTTTTAGTGGCCATTGAATTACACAACTAATTCAGGAGGGAAAGTCTGGAAACAAAGAAATTAAAAAATTATTTTGAAGCACCATAACTATCATGGTGAAAAAGAGCAAATCCAAGGATGCCAGTCAGTCCCCATACTTTCTATTTATTTTTATATTAATTATATTTCAGGAGTACTTTACTACCACCACACCTTATTAGTCAGTCACCCTGATTCTACTGAATTTATGAACATTTTTTTCTAAGCGAATACTTTTTCTTTTTTATTTCTATTGTCATTTTCCAACTATTATTATCTCATCTTAATCCTCCTTGGGACAATCTTGTACTGCTCTAACAATATATGATGCTTTCTAAGCTTGATATAATCAATATGATTTCTACAAGTTTGAAAAAATTATGTCTTGCCTTCATCCTCACAGTCATAAAGCTAGAGTTAAACCTTTTCCTATAGTAGGCACTATCCCCTCACTGGGTATATGGCATTTTCACACCATTATCTATCAGGCTTTGTTACATATCAGATAGAAATTTTCTTCCATAAGAACTTGTCTATTATCTCATTCAGAGACAATTATCAAAGTCAAGGTTGTCTCAGTTCCAGTGTGGTGCAGGGCTATGTCAAGCCATTTAGTGCTTACTAATGTACCATCATATGTCAAGCACTGTGCTTTATACCTTCAAAAGTCTACACAACCACTACCTGAATACAGTCATCTCATCTGTCAACTGGAATTTCATCCTGTCTTTGGGATGGGCTTCTGTGAGAAATTCTGTTGCTTTTACTTATGTAGACTTTGTTACCAATCATGGCTCTTGATCTCACACATCTCATGTCTTGCAGTTGCTCCTTAACTTTTCTACAAAAGACTCCTGGGAAGATGGCAGATTGATAGGTAGCACAGTAAAGAGCCTCTCTGAAACAAACAACTCAGATGCTAGAATATAATCCATGGAGAAGACCAGATGAAAGGAGAGGGATTCTCATGACCCAGAAAGAAACTGAGGAAAAAGAAAAATAAAGAAAGGGGGGGGAGTGGACAGAAGTCTGGAGCTAGACACACTCCCATCGGAGCCAGTCCTGCGCTGTGCTGGGTGTGTCTTGGAATCTGGTGACTCACGATCCAGCTGAAGTCGGGTTGTGCCAAAATCAGGGGTTGGTGTGCCCAAGACCCTGGGCAGGAAGATGCACCAAAACAGGGAGCAGAACCAGGATGGCAAGCTGCACTAACCCTTGATGAGTGCTAGGAATAAGGCCCCATGGAGGGGGTAACCAGCTGATGACATACTGGAGTTGGGCAAGACGGGCCTGAACTGGCAACCACAGTGGCATCAGTCAGATGCTTCTGACCCAAAGCAGACTGGTAGTATCTGCTTGGGCTGGGTCACACCCCTGGTCGGGACCCAATAGCTAGGGATAAAACTGTCCCAAACCTGTGACATCCGCAGGGCACAGACTAACGTGGTGAAGGCACTCATGGTTGACTGGCTCAGAGGACAGGGGCCAGCCCACATCACCCCTGTGTATACCTCACAGATCAACAGCAAACTGGAGAGGGCAGCAATGCCCTAGCCAGCAAGCTTCAGAAAAACCATAAGCAACACGGAAAGGACCTGAGATCTCCATCATACACCTGTCTGAAAGAAGCCAGAAGCATGACAAGAGAAAGAAACAAGAAAAAGCTTCCAGCTGACCCAGGGAAAATAAGTCCAGGAGAGGTAAATACAGAAGAGATCAAACGCAGCAAACATGCGATATCGGACAAGGCCTCAGCGGACATAAGGAAATACTTTCGTGACCTCATTGATGAACTTAAAACTGAAATTCTAACTCAAGTGAAGCAAGATATAAGAACATTAATGAAATAAATGCTAAGCACCTCTCAAGAAGACACAGATGGAAGAATGGAGGAACACAGAAAAAGGAGAGAAACCTTTGATGAAAAATATAAACAAAATTGAGAATACATGAAACAAATCCAAAGAGATAACCACGAAATTAAGAACTCCATTGAAACTAAAGACAGATTTTCAAAACTTGAAGACAGATTTGCAATGTGTGATCGCAAAAGGAAAGATCTCCTAAAAATAACAAGGAACCAAGAAGTAACAATACGAAGGCTAGAAGACAACAAGAGGATCTATAACTTAAGAATAAAAAAATGTGAGCAAAGAAGTAGGGGTAAATACAAATGAAATACAAAGACTATTCACAGAAATAACTAAGGAAAACTTCCCAAGCATAGGAAAAGGAAATGATTTTCAGATGCATGAGGCATACAGAACTCCAGCCAGCTACAACCAAAACAGATCTACACTCTGTATAATACATATATAATAATCAAGATCCCAGAAATGCATCAGATCAGAATATTAAAAGCAGTCAGAGAAAAGAAACAGATCACCTATAAAGGAAAACCCATCAAAGTCACAGCAGACTTCTCAACACAAACTATCAAATCAAGAGCTTGGAGCAAAATATTTCAAGCCCTGAAAGAAAATAATCTCCAATCCAGATTGATGTACCCTGCAAAACTATTGCTCAAAATTAATGGAGAAACAAGATGTTTCCATGACAAAGAGGAACTGGGAGAGTTCGTGACCACCAATCCAACCCTACAAAAAAATACTGAAGGACATTCTAGAAAGAGACAGAAAAAAATCAGCAGGATTCCAGGGACAATGATAGAGAGGCCTCAATGAACTGGGCAGACAGTGGAATGAAGGAGAAAAGCAAACAACCAATGGTAGAAAAATAGCATAGCAGAGATGAGGCAGAGAAGATTGGCTATAATCTGTAACACAGATGGCCTGGATACACTAACAAAAAAGAAACACAGGCAGAGTAGATCAGGAGATAGGGTCCATCAAGATGCTCTGAATAGGAAATATAATCAACCTGAAAGGGGGTTAATGAATCAAATGTCAAAGATGAGAAAACAATGCTCTATGTGACAGGGAACTGGAGAGAAATAGAGACAGTTCATCCAGCAGCTGCAGATAGGTTGGAAACTCATGACACTTTTGTGCAGTGGAAAACTACTCAGCTATAAGGAAGGAAAGCCTTGAGGCTTTAGTAAATAAATAAATATAGCTCATGATCAAGCTCATGGGTAAAAAGGTTCAGAGCCACTTAGATAGATAGCGGTTTGCCCTTCTAATCTAAAAACTAAAGGAGCTAACAGGACCCAAAATGTACAAAGCACCCTGAGAAAGTGAAATGGGAGGAATTGTCTAAAAAAGGAAATCAGAGGACATTGTTAATAGTAATAATAATTATTATTATTATTAATTATTAATAGTAATGGTAATAATTTTTTTATTTAAAAGCCACATTATTCTTATCATTCTGTTTAGTTTGATTTTATTCTGTTCCAGTCTGTCTATTTATACTAGATTTGAAAGCACAGATGGCTATCCCAAAAATAACAGGATATACTATGGTAACTATCCTTAATTTCCTATTAACTTAAACCAAACCCTGTATTACTTATATTGTCTTACTATGACTGATCTTATTTGAATCTAGTTTGTTAGATTGTGGTTTTGTCTTGACTGTTTTTATTCAAATCTGGTATGCTTGATAGTATCAAGTCTGAGAGCAGAGGTAAGTACTCTGAAGATGACAAGATTCAATAGGATACCCATACCGGTTTGATTATTCTGTTTTGTCTTGACTGATTTTATTCAAATCTGATATGCTTGAAAGTATTAAGTCTGAGAGTAGAGGCAACTATTCTGAAGATGACTAGATTCAACAGGATACCCATTCAGGTTTGATTATTAACTGCTTTTAAAGTCATATAATGTCTCCAATGTTTTGTTTTTATTAATATTGCTATGTACTGCTATGTTCAGTTATACTATGCCTGATGATATAGACAATTCTATTGAAAATAACAAGAGGCATCATAGTAACTACTATAGATCACCCAGTATTGTGGTTCTATATGACTTTTTCATTTCATGTCTTTCTAGGAATTTGTTTTGTTGTCTTGTTTTGATTTGTTTTTCCCTCTAATACAGAAAGGATAGGTATGCATGTAGAGATTTATGCATGGGCAGAACTTCTAAACAGTTTACAGGACTTAATTACTGTTATTGCAAAAAAGAGAGGAAAAGAAAATACTCTAAAGGATATAACTGCATGAATGTTTAAGTGTGTAGGATTGAGAACCATATTACTAAGTTTTTATTGGATAAGTGAACAGAACTGTTTGCAGTTTCACTGTTGGAATGTCCACTTTGTATGCATTATTTACATAACTTCAACAACTACTTCCAAGAGGAAAATATGTAATTATCAACTAGTGATTTCTTACTGTTTGTTCTTTTTTTAAAATTATGTATTATTTCTACCCTCTTTCTGTTATGTTTTTTTCTTTAAATAAAAAAAACTTTTCTACAAAAGCATCTTTCCTTAGTGTTTCCTCAACTACACAGATAGTGTAATGTGGTAGGTTATTACACTGCCAAAATACCTGTAACTAAATATTATAACTTAGATATATGTGGTATTTAAATTCCTTGACTCTCTTGCCAATAGGATATTTTCTCTTTTTTTACTGGATCCAGTTTCCTATCTAGGTGGTCTGCTTTTTTCTCTACCTCATCCTGCTTTGTCCAAATTCCTGGCCCTTGACTGTCTCATGTATATTATTGCAATGTACTGCTTAGTTCTTTAATTGCCTTGCAGTTGCCTTCTGGGCCTCACTCTCAAGGTTTCACTTGCTGGACTAAGAGTAACTTACAAAGGCATTTCCCTAAATGAGGACACCCTTTAAATGAAACTGTAGTACACTCATTTACAACATTTTACCTGCCCCCTTAATAATGTTTTGAAGAGAGATGCTTAATTTAAAAAATAAGATAACTGAGCCTCAGTGGAGACACATTTCATACTTCACATGGCTTAAAAATTCAGATCATTTTACTCTGCATGGCTTTGTCTTTTAAAGCACAATACTGAATTTTTGAATATTTTAAATTAATAAATCTTTTTTTAAGCAATTTTACATTTACAGAAAAACTGAAAAACTACTTTTGCAAGTACCTCCTATAACTCCACCACACAAGTGACCTTCCCCACTATTCCTATCCTGCACTGCAAGACACATTTTTTACACTTGATGACTTGATGAATTTACATTGATACATTATCATTACTGAAAGTCTACATATAGTGTTAGGGTTCATGTTTGGTACTGTATCAAGAAAGTAAGTGCTGGATCACATGCTAATAACTTTAGTTTCATGAGCAGCTCCCAAACTGTCTTCAAGTGTAACTGTGCCATTTTGTGTTGTCAGCAGCAAACAAGTGTTCTTAATGTTCCACGTCCTCCCTGGTATTTGTCATTGTCAGTGTTTTGAATTGTGGTCAGTTTAGTATGTTCACAGCGGTATCTAATTGTTTCAATCTGCAATCCTTTAACAACATAAGATGTTAAACATCTTTTCAAATGCTTAGTTGTAATGTATATGTTGTCCTTCATGAAGTCTGTTCGGGCAATGCTGTTTTTTTAAATACACACTTTTCATGTTTTTATATTGTCTTTGACTCTGCCTTTAAAATTTAAATGAGACTATTCTATTTTACAAAGAAGGAAATTGATTCTGTAGAGGTGAAAACCAAATCCATGAGAGTAGCTAGAAATTTAGAAGCAGCAAACAAGAAGTCAGTGAGACACAGAAAGATGTGACTGTAGAAAGAAGTATCCAAGAAGAGAATGTTATAGGGGTTAAGGGAAGCTAGAGATGAAGGAGATTTTTTCATTTGTTCATTTGTCTTGAGGAAAAGCCTGCCAACAGCCATATGACCTTTATATAGCAAAATAATCCTTGATCATTGGGCAGCAGCATGACAGAGCAGAGGCAGCATGACATGCACTAGCCTGCCTCTACCGCTAACCTGGGGCTCACCACTGGAACAGCTCTCAGTTCTACATTGTTCACCTGAAAAATGAAACTATGCCTCTTTGAAGTTTCCAACTTTGTGTTTTCTGCCTATGCTACATTATCTTCTACTTTGTCAATGTTTTTATGTCATCTTTTATTCTCTTGATAATTTTGTTAATTTATTTAGCATCTAACGATTTTTGCCTTGTTAGATCTTTAATGATTGACTGTCTAACCAAGCTTTCATCAACCATATGCATGCTTAGTTATATTTATAATAAATTTTTAAAAATACCTAACCTAATATTTGCATGGAAACAAATTATGTAAATGGTACTCTCCTTTCTGCTACACTACAGTTTCAAGAATGGTATAGCATAAAATCGACCATTTATTTTGTATGAACTTAAGAAATTAACTAAGGTTTCCTCTTTGCGTAATGTGTGCATCTGAAATACCCTGTTTAGCTTTGAAACTACTAGGATTTTTAATTTAAGTTTTGAAGGCTGAAATAGCCATATGCAAATCTATCTCTAATTCACTGCCTTAAAGGAGAATTAGTATCAAAAGGCAGTCTTTACCAAATGAAAGTTTCACAGCTTAAATTTGCAAATTGTCAAACAGTTCTTACTTTCTTGGATAAAAAGAGTGTAAATCAGTTAAACTATAATTATAACTAATGATTGTTACTAGAATGCCTTTATTTATAAAATATTCTGTTCCAATTAACAGGGTATTCAGTGTTTTGCATAAGCAATTAAAATGAAACTAAGCACATTGAAAATAAAAAATAATAAGCAAAATAATATAAAAGAAAGACAGGGATGTGAATGAATTGAGGAGAAAATGAACAAAGTAAGAAAATATTTAAACCCAAAGCTTATCTAAAAAATAGAAGTGTTTAGGAGGCCAGTCAAACATGTACACAAAATCAAGAGTATTGAATCCAACAACAAAATATAGGGCTAGATAAGTCTAGTTCTCCAAGGTGACATAGTCGATACCTGACACATTTATTTTCCCTCAGAATACAGAGTTGTATTTGAGAGGACTTTTTCTGGATTAACTTTTAACTCCACTTTAAGGTGAAGTCATTAAACTCAGACTCTGTGTATGGACATGGGAAACAAGTAAATAAAATTAAATAGCAGAAGTCCCATGGTTCACAGTGCACCCTATGTTCACAATCCTGTTTTACCTGTAGCATTTAAGGTACTGAAAGACAAATATCTGCAATCCAGAAGAAAGCAAGATTGAAACCTGGAAATATGGACATAATGGAAATAATGACAAAGGCAAGAACAAGGGTTAGAATGTCAAGAGAACTTGTGAGATAAGATAGAATGTTGTCTCACTTCATTTGTGGAAAATCTAGATCAAATTACTTTTTCTTTAAAAGAAAAAGCACACCATAGACTATAGAATATAATAACAAATATCTCTTTCTCCTTTTTCCAATCACTCACTCCTCCTTAAACCCTTTATTTTCCAGTTCCCAGTGAAACATTTTTTTTTGAAAAGTCACTAATAATCTACCATCATGTTCAACAGGCAAATCTCCATCCTCATATTTTTGATATCTGTGTAATTTCACATTACAGATCAACATTTTCTGGAAATTTTATAAACTGTGTTTCTACAACATTGTGCTACTTTTCCTCTTACCTTTGGGAGCCTTCTTTTATGCTTCCTTTTAGTTTTTATTTACTAATATATTTTTCATAGGTAAGTACAAAGTATTATGACAAAATTTAAAGTGACTCAGAACCTCTGGCATCTTTCTGAACAATTTAAGGATCTTCAAATGGTTTAATCAAATTCAATTAATATCATTCCTTTTTTATTATAGTTGTCTAAACTTAAATTTTGCTTTTTATTTAATCACACAAACAAGAAGTCATTTTTAGTAATTAATTCAACTAACTTGAATTTCTGAGTGAATTTTTGTCAATATTAATAATATCATTGTTTATTCTATATCATGACTTCCTCTAGAAGAGAGGCATATACTGCAGTTATAATTTAGTGTAAATCCATTGATGGAACACTCCCTTCACTCGTTATGTCTCTTAAAACATATTTAGTTTGTCCTAATTCTTGAGGAACAGATTAACTCATACACCTTTCTAGACTTTTTTTTATCCCTCTCAGAATTTTGAATATTTAATTCCATTCTTTTCTGACACTTGGTGGGCTTATTGTTTTTCTTTTTTTTTTTTTTTTGAGATATTCAGAAATTTCATTCATAAGTTGGGCCTGATAAGACAATCCCAAATCACAGTCAAAAGGCTAAGCAGAAATCTGGAATACTAAGCATGAGCAGAACTATAAAGCATAAGCAAACTATATGAGCAAGTATTCACACTTCCATGTCACCCACCACTCTAACAAATTTGTACTAAAATGCCTCTCTCAGCTCACAGCAATTGTTTTATTAGGGGTTGCTATACAACCAACTGAAGGTTTGTTTTGTTTTGTTTTGTGTTTTATTTTTGGGACAGTGTCAGTGAATTCAGGTGAATCTTGAACTTACTATGTAGCCCAGGATGACCTTGAGCTCATAGCAATCCTACTTCAGCCTCATGGAAATCCTCCTTTAGGGCTAGGTTATGGA
This sequence comes from Dolichotis patagonum, assembly GCA_004027295.1. Taxonomy (NCBI): domain Eukaryota; kingdom Metazoa; phylum Chordata; class Mammalia; order Rodentia; family Caviidae; genus Dolichotis; species Dolichotis patagonum. The sequence goes on from PVJX010003876.1 coordinate 27,139, forward strand.
CAAGTTAGATCAACCCACAGGTGCCAGTCAAAACCAAGATGTAGCTGCATGATAAAATTACTCAGGATGTCCCTGAAGAACAGTAGAGAGGGAAAATTTTCCCAAAGGGCAATGTCTGGAGCTGCACACAAGAGATCTACTTCATATAGAGCACTATTACATTTATTCAGGCCAAAGATATACAAGTCAGTTTTTCATTTTCCTTCTCCATTATCTGCTCTTATCTGTCAATCATCTTAGTTTTAAGATAACGTAAAACTTAGTAAAGCTTCTTGTTCATCAAAGAGAGCATTTATGATAAGTGTACAGGAATATTTTAAAATCTCCAGGATAAGAATGAACCAGACCTAAGGAAAATTCTAAAAATAGAAATTCATCTGGGTCCTTTCTCTACCTCATCTGCTCCTCTCTGAATGTTTGTATGCTTCTCATTCTCTCATCTCTCCTTCTCCCTCTCTTTCCCTTTTTCTCTGTTTCCTATCTATGAAAGGAACTTAAATTTTTGAAACTTAGTGTAAATATAGAGACTGAATTTTTGAAACTTAGTTTAAATATAGAGACTGAATTTTTGAAATTTAGTATAAATATAGATTCTTATATCAAAATCTGCAGTGACCTGGCTCCAGTAAGGTACCTATTCTTGGTCCAATTATTACAGGCAACTGAGTTAGATAGAAATATTACAGGCAGTCAGACAGGGCTTGATCCTCAAAGGAGCCAGTGCAGAAAGCCAGATACTTTGCAACTGTGAGAGAGACAGATACATCTAGTGTGGGCAGACCTTAAGACAAAAGGTAAATCAAATGCATCCACATACTTCCTAAGGATAAGCATTAGGAATTGATATTATAAATAGGTTTCTATCACCCTGAGGAAGCCAGGAGTCACTATCCCAACCCCCTAAAGGAAGAGGCACTGCTCTTTATGCATGCCCTCTTGCTACCTGACTCATTTCTCTGTTTGTCCCCTATTTAATCAATTTTACCTGACCAATTATCTCATTAGTAGGCCATAGTTCTGTCCTACCTTATGCTCACCTTGTCAGGTCCCATGTTTCCCCTACCTTAGACCTGCCTCATTTTGTAGTTTTGCTCTATAAAAGTCCCTAGAAAAGACAGAGTCTTTGGCAACCTGTTCAGGATCTCCACCTGTCTCTCCCTAGGGCATGTTCTCCACATCTTAGGATGTAGAACTGCTGACATTTAGTTAAGCTTCTAAAACCTCTCAAGTTGACAGAATGAATCAACCAGTATAATTCACCCCTTGTCAACCAGACACATTTCTTTAAACTGGTTTCCAGATACAAAGACATGCTTTTTCTTATCATTTCACAAGTTGAACATTGTAACACAGGTTTAACAATCATTAAGAACAGGTACTAAGTCTATCAACATTATATTACGTTAGAACTATAATGTTCTGCCCCTAGCCCCCCAAAGACTCAAGCATATCTCTTTATACAACAAGTATTTAGTCTATCTCTAAGAGTTGCCAAAGTCCTAACAGTTTCAGTACTACTGAAAAGTCCAAGTCCCAAGTCTCCTCTGAGATGTAAGGCAAACTCTTAGCTGTGATCCCAATACAAATGAAGACTTAAACACTCCCAACATTCATTTGCACAAGATAAACATTTTCATTCCAAAAGTTATAAGCAGGGAAATACAAAGGATTGAGACCAAAGCAAGTCCAAAATCCAGTAGGGAAAACATTGAGTCCTGTGGTTCCACATACAGCATCCAAAGTAATCTGTAACGAGTCATCAACTCCAAAAGACTTGGGTGACTCTACCCCATAGTACTTCCAGTGGTAGTAGCTCCCAGGGCTCCTCACATAGGCCCACTTTATTCCCTCCTTTTGTTAGATGACCCATGTTCCTGGATCCTCCAAAGTTCTGGGGTCTACACTTTTAGCTTTATACTCACATCTTCATGAATTGACCTCTCAGGTACACACTGCTTGACCTCCCAGGTCTTCTGAAATCAGGACAGAAGCTTTCTTATCCCCACAATGCACATGCATTCTACATGTGCCTAAAATCAGCACCACATGGATACTGCTAAGGTCTGCTGCCAACTGAAACAGTAGTGACATTTTTCTCTCTCTTGACTGTAAAAGTTGAGTGCCTGGATTGCTGAGCACTAAGAATCCAATTCTGAGGAACAAATTCTCTATGCTGCTACCATTCTGGAATGTGGTGCTCTTCAGCTTTCTTCTGAAACCAAAATCTTTCACTTGTAGTTTTGAAGCTGGAAAGAGTGGGAAGTTGCTACTTCTTGTGATGCCTTCAGGCCATCTTTTATATTCTCCTGTTCCTTCTCAGTAATCAAGATCATCTCAGTTCCATCTTTGTAGTCCACAGTTTTACTAGAGCTTCTTTTCTGGCCAAACTCAAACATTTTAAATCACCCTGTTTGCTCTTTGATCTTGATTCTAAACATAGATCTGACTAAAATCCCCAATAGTATCCATGCCACCACCTCAACATTTGACTGCCTTCAAATTTCTTCTGCCAGATTTATTAATTCACCACCCTTAATCTCAGTCTCAGGCAACAAACAGGAACAAAATGCACACAAACTTTTTGCCAAGCCATAACACACATCATCTGGACTCCAACAACAATTGCAGTCCTTCTCAGCAAAAACCTCCAGAGCCTAATCTTTACTGACAGAATTTCTATCAGCCTTCTAGTCTTCTGAGCTCTACACAGTATCTCCCATATAGAATGGCCTAAAGCACTCCAGCTCTACTCTTTCAGACATTTCTGAACTTTTCCAAACTCTTCCCACAAGCCATTCCCAAAGGCTCTTGAACCTTGTACATTGTCAGGTGTAGTCCAATAACAACCCCACTTCTCTGGTACCAAATTCTGTGTTGGTTACTTTTCTCTAGTTGTGGAGACAAAATAATCAATGCCCAAAATTAAGGAAACAAATATTTATTTAGCTCACAGTTTGTATAGGTTTTGTTGTTGACATGAAAATCTCATTAGTTAATTTCTGTTTTCCAGTGATGTGATTGAGCTAGGCTTTAGTTTTCAAAAGATATTGTCTACTAGTTTGACATATTCAGTTTAATGAGTTGGACCAGTCATTGCCTTAGGAGGCCAGAATTTCTACTGTCAATAATAGCAGAATCAATAGATTCAAACATATGTTGATCATAAACATTAAAACATGTCACTATAATTTAGCTCATTTATCAAGGCCCCTTACATACTATAGAATCCTTTCTTAATAGCATTCAAAAAATGAAATACCTATGAATCAATCTAACCAAGGAAGTAAAAGATCTATACCTTGAAAACTGAATCACTCTGAAAAAGAAGATTGAAGAGGATATCAGAAAATGAAAGATAGAACATGCGTGGGCCACAGGGAGCACAACCAGATGCCAGCCCCTTCCTGATAGTCAGTGCCATTCATAGGCCACAGGGAGGAGAACAAGAAGCCAGCCACTTCCTGTGAGTCAGCCATGGGGAGCACAACCAGAAGCCAATGGGCTGAGAGACAAAAAGAGCCAAGGTCTCCCCACCCCTACCCTATGAAAAACCAGCTGATCTGCAAAAACAAAGACTGAGATAATAACTATTGAAGTTAAATAAAACTTAATGGTTGTAGTGTTTAGTGTTTCATTGACTTTGCAGGCCTAAAGCTGGTAATTTGATCATCTATTTAGAGGATAACAATACACAGTATACCATCTACATGGGATCTCCTTCTAAAGGTGGTAGCCAATATTAATTTCCTATTATCTTGTTTTAAAGTCTTGTATCATCCTCATTGTTTTGTTTAGTTTGGTCTTATTCTGTTTTCTCTTGTCTGATTTTTATCATATATGATGACATGGGCAACAATTTCAAAGATAACAATATATATGATGATAGTTATTTTGGACTCATTATTATCTTATTTTCAAATCCTCATTGTTTTGTTTTATTGGTTCTACTCTGTTCCATTTAGTTTCATTTTCTTTTTATTAATTTTATTCTAAAGAAGGTAAAATTACACAGAAAAACAGATCAGAAGAAAACAATGTAAGAGACACAGATTTCAAAGCAAGACAACAGGAGATTTTCACTTCATATTATTTCTTGTTTTCTTCTAACTAGTTGTGCATATCTTCACACACAATGAATTCATACAAAACAAAATAGTATTAAACTGATCAGAAAAGGATGATGAAGGCATTTTAGGTCTTCAAAACCAGACAATAGGGAAGTCAACAATGGCTGCAATAATGTCTCTCGTTCTCTTCAAAATAGCTGTCCATACCTTCATGTATGTTGAAATTAAACAATACAAAGGAGACTAAAATCACTCTGAACAAAGAATGATAGTATTGCTGGATTTCACAGCATGACACTACAGAATCAGCACTGGGTACCTTAGTGTCTCTTTCTTCAAAGTAGATGTTCATTTCATCATGCATTATATAATCAATTCTCATAAAGTGTTTAGGAGAAGTTCTATGCATGTATGAATCTCTACATATATGCCTATCTTTTCTGCATTAGAGGAAAAAACAAAACAAAACAAAACAAATTCCTAGAAAAACAGGAAACAAAAAACACAAATAAATGATAATAGCAAAGAGTGCAAAACACTGACAATGTAGGCCCTCAAAACAAGGTGGCATGAGCATAACTATGGTTGTTATTTTACATAATGATCACCAAGAGTTCCTCAGATCACCATACAATAATATGCACAATTGTTCTAGTCCTATGAATGTTAACTATTTTATTCCAAGAACTTATAGATTTGTAGCATAATCATCTTAGCTATCCTAAGTGTGTTTATATAATTTTGTATATTTTTTCTTTACCTTTCCTTTTTCCTTTTGTTCATTTTCTGAGAGAGATTATTTTTTCCCCTTTAAGCACATTCTTATTCTTTCACTGTATTTATTGAGTTCTTTGTATCTTCTGTACTCTTACCATTTCTTACACTAGGGAGACTCTACAGTATTTACACATGTGAGTTTGATTTATTTCACTTATGAATATGGTCTCAAATTGCATCCATTTACTTATAAATATCTCAATGTGATCATTCTTTATAGCTGAGTAGTACTCCATTGTATAAAAGTACCACATCTTTTTTAATCCATTTCTCAGTTGATGGGCATTCAGGTTGTTTCCATGATCTGGCTATTATAAATTGTGCTACTATAAACATGGGTGCACATATATCACTGTGGTATGACGTTTTCAGTTCTTCTGGGAATATGCCAAGAAGTGGCATAGCTGGGTCAAATGGGACTTCCAATCCCAGCTTTTTGAGGAATCTCCTGATTGACCTCCACAGTGGCTGCACGAGTTTGCACTCTCCCCAACAGCACAGCCTCTCCAGCATTTGTTGTTGGTAGTTTTCATTATCCTGACCATTCTCTCTGGAGTGAGATGAAATCTCAGTGGGGTTTTAATTTCACCAATGATGCTGAACATTTTTTCATATATTTACTTGCCATTTTTATTTCTTCATCTTAAAATTGTATATTCATTTCAGATGCCCATTTTTGGATTGAGTCTTTGAATTTTGGGGATCTGATTTTTTTAAATTCTTTATATGTTCTGGAGAGAAGTTCTTGTCTGAGGGAGAGTTGACTAACATTTTTTTCCCAATTTGTGGATTTTCTTTTCATTATGCTGGAGACTTCTTTCGACATGCAAAACCTCTTTAATATGATGCAATCCCAGTTATTGATTCTGTGAAGCATTTTGCATGTGGTTTGATTCTTATTCATGAATTTTCTGCCTACCCCTATGTCTTCAAGATTCATACCTACTTTATCTTCCAACAGATTTAGTGTTTCTGTTTTAATACTTAGATCTTTGATCTATTTAGAATTTAGTTTAGTACATGGTGATAGGCATGGGTCTAGTTTTAGTTTTTGGCATATGGAAAGTCAATTTTTTTCCATCACCATTTATTAAAGAGACTATCTTTCTTCCAGTGGATGTGTCTGGCCCTTTTATCAAAGATAAGTTGGCTGAGTGTATTTGTAGTTGTAGTTGTATCTTCTAATCTATTCCATTGATCTTCGGGTCTATTTTTATTCAGCACTATGCTGATTTTATTACAGTAGCTTTGTACTATAACTTCTAGTCAGGGATTGTGATGCCTCCTGCTTTGCATTTGTTGCTTAGAATTGCCTTTTCTATTCTAGGTCTCTTTTGGTTCCAGATGAACTTTAGGAGTGATTTCTCTAGATCTATGTGCTATGCTAGTGGTATTTTGATTGGGATTGCATTGAATCTGTTTTACAATTTTGGGAGAATGGCCATTTTCACAATGTTTGCTCTTCCTATCCATGAACAAGGGATGTCTTTCCATTTTCTGAGGTCCTATTTGACTTCCTTTTTAGGGTATTATAATTTTCTCTGAATAGATCTTTTGCTTCTTTTGTTACATTAATTCCTAAGTGTTTCAGTTTTTGGTTGCTGGTGTGAAGGATGTGGCTTCTATTATTTCTCTTTCAGTGATTTTGCTGTTAGTGTATAGGAATGCTATTGATTTTTGAGTGGTGACTTTGTATCCAGCTACATTGCTGAATTTAGTTATTATACTTAGGAACCTTTCAATGGAATTTTGAGGGTCTTCTATGTAGAGTATCATGTCACTTGCAAATAATGATAGGTTAACTTCTTTTCCTATCCTTACTCCTTTTAATTCTCTCTCTTGCCTAATTGTTCTGGCTAGTATTTCCAGCACTATACTGAATAGGAGTGGTGATAATGGACATCTTTGTCCTGTGCCTGATTTTAGGGTAAGGGCTTTCAGTTTTTGGCCATGTAATATGATGCTGGCTATTGGTTTGTCATAGATGGCTTTTATCATATTAAGGCAAAGACCATCTATTCCAATTTTCTGTAAGGTTCTTACCATCAATGAGTGTTGGAGCTTATCAAAAGCTTTTTCTACATCTATGGAAATGATCATGTGGTTCTTACTTTTGGCTCTACTGATATGGTGGATTACATTTATTGATTTGCATATGTTGAATCATCCCTGCAGTCCAGGGATGAATCCCCCTTGGCTTTGGTGTATAATCTCCTTGAAGATTTGCTACATTCTGTTTGCAAATATTTTATTGAGAATTTTTGTATCTATGTTCATTAGGGATATTGGCCTGTAGCTCTCTTTTTTTATTGCGTCTTTCTCCAGTTTTAGTATTAGAGTAATATTTGCTTCCAGGAATGTATTAGGGAGAAGTGCTTCCCTTTCAATTTCATTGAAGGGTTTGAGGAGTGTCAGCATTAAATCTTCTTTGAATTTCTTGAATTCTGCAGTGAATCCGTTTGGACCTGGGTTTTTCTTTGTTTGTAAATATTTAATTACATTTTCAATTTCATTAATTGAAATTGGGTTATTTAGCAGTTTGTATCTTCTTGACCCACCTTTGGTAATTCATATGTCTAGGAATTTGTCCATTTCTTCTGTGTTATCACACCTATGAGAGTAGAGATTTTCAAAATAGGTACTGATGATCTTCTGTATTTCCACAGACTCTGTAGTGATTTCACCCTTTTCATTCCTTATTGAATGAATTTGAGTTTTTTCTTTCCTTTTTTTAATAAGGTTGGCTAGAGGCTTGTCAATTTTAGTTATTCTTTCAAAGCACCAACTCTTTGATTCATTGATTCTTTGTCTAGTTTTCTTAGTCTCTATTGCATTGATTTCTGCTCTGACCTTTATAATTTCCTCCCTTCTTTTGGCTTTGGGCTTTACTTGCTCTTGTTTTTCTAAATGTTTGAGGTGTAGCATTGAGGTTGTTTATTTGCATTCATTCTGTTTTACTTATGTGGGAATTCAGTGCAATTTTCCTCTGCAGACTGCTTTCATTGTGTCCCACAGGTTCCAGTAAGATGCATTTGTATTTTTGTTTGCCTGTAGATATTGTTTAATTTCTTCTTTAATTTCCTCTGTGAACCACTGATTGCTCAGGAGTGTATTATTTAATTTGTGTTTGTGGAGTTTTTGCAGTTTCTCTTGTCATTAATTTCTAGTTTCATGGTGCTATGATCCAATAACATGCATGCAATAATGTCAATTCTCTTTGCATTTACTTAATCTTGTTCTGTGGGCGACCATATGGTCTATTTTAGAGAACATTCCATGTGCTGCTGAGAATAATGTACATTCTGATTTTGTTGGATGTAACACTCTGTATACATCTATCAAGTCCATTTGTTCACAGGTGTGATTCAGTTGTTATTTCTTTGCTGATTTTCTGTCTAGTTGGTCTGTCCCTTTGAGTCAATGGCATGTTAAGGTCTTCTGTTATAATTGTGTTATTGCTTATTTGATTTTTCATTTCTGTTAATACTTGCTTTGTATAGCTGGGTGGTCTGGAATTTGGTGCATATATATTTAAGATTGTTATCTCTTCCTCTTGACATTTTCTCCTAACTAGTACATAGTGACCTTCTTTATCTCTCTGGATCATTCTTGGCTTGAAGTTCACATTGTCTGCAAACAGAATAGCTACCCCTTCTTTTCATGGTGGGGGGAATCCTGTTGCAAGGATTGTATGTATGGCTTACATTTTCAGGTGTATGGCTTACATTTTCTTCTGTGTCCAACAAGGAGTATTGTTTTCCATCCTTTGACTTTCAGTCAATGAGCTTCCTTTTGGGATAGAAGGGTTTCTTGTATATAGTATATGATTGGATGTTGTTTCTTGATCCATTCTGCCAGTCTATTTCTTTTAATTGGTGAATTGAGGCCATTTACATTAATGGTTATAATATATATTGGTTTACTTTTGACATGTTATCTTTCTGCTGTTGTATCTTTACCTTTCCATTCTGTTTAATTGTTTGCCTTGCTTAGTGGGGTTTTTTTCCTATTTCTATCTAGAATGTTCTTCAATATTCTTTGCAGGGTTGGTTTCGTGGTCATGAACTTCTTCATCTGTTCTTCGTCATGTAAGTATCTTATTACTCCATCCATTTTGAAGGACAGTTTTGCAAAGTACATCAGTCTGGCTTGGAAGTCATTTTCCTTTAGGATCTAAAATACTTCACTCCATGCTCTTCTTGACTTCATTGTTTGTGTTGAGAAGTCTGCTGTGATTCTGATATGCTTTCCTTTATAGGTGATCTGTCTCTTCCCTCTAGCAGCTTTTAATTTTCTGTTCTTATGTTGGATTTCTGGGATGGGGATTATTATATGTCTGGGTGTAGTTTTATTTTGGTTATGGTTATGTGGAGTTCTATATGCTTCACTGATCTGTATGTCAGTTTCCATTCTCATGTTTGGGAACTTTTCAGCTATTACTTCTGAAAATAGCCTCTTGATATCATTTGTGTTGTTACCTTCTTTTTCATTTATTCCTATCAATCTTACATTGTTTTTCATTGCATGATCTTGCAGTTGTTGAATTCTTATTTCCTGACTCCTTGTTATTTTTAAAACATCTTTCCTTTCCTGTTCACTAGATGCAATCTTGTCTTTGAGTTCTGAAATTCTATCTTCACTTTCATTGAGGTGGTTTTGCCAACTTTTGATGGAATTTTTTATTTCGTGTATATCTCTTTGAATCTACTTCATGTGTTCTCTTTGTTTCTTATATTGTTCATTCAGGGTTTCCGTCTTTTTGCATTGTTCCTCTAATTTTTTAACTATGTCTTCTTAAGATGTGTTTAGCATTCTTTCATTACATTTATCATTTCTTCTTTCACCTGGGAGATTATTTCTGATATTAGTTCTTTTATAGCTTCCCAGAGTTGTTTCTTTACTTCAGTTGTTATAATTTCAGGAATTTCAGGTGTATGGCTTACATTTTCTTCTGTGTCCATGTCGCCTAGCCTTGATTGGGTTAGGCTGGAAGTTTGAGATTGCATTTTGCTCTTTCATCATTTTCCTATATTTCTGGGTTTCAAGCAATGTTCCAAAGCTGCTCCCATATGCTGGGAATTACCTGGCCCACTTTTGGCTCCCAGGACTGAATTAAGCTCCCTGATAACCTCTTGGAGTTTGCTGGGTATGGCCCAGTTAGGCCCACTGGTACCTCCGATCCATTCTCTGGTGATTTGGGATGCTGGGCAATGTCTTACAGCCTGGGATCAATATTCCAAGACTTCCCTGTGTGCTGGGATTCAACTTGCACATGTTCCTAGTTTCATTCTTGTGTCTGATGGTATGGGCAGCTATTTTTGAAGACAACAAGAGGCATTACGGTAGCCATTGTGATTTCCTGTTATCTTGCTGTGAAACCCTGTATCACTTACACTGCTTTGGCTTCAGTCCATTTTGTTTTGCTTGGTTTTATTCTCTTTAAAAATAAAAATTAAAAAAAAATAAAATAAAATGCAAAGATATCCCTTGCTCATGAATAGAAAGAAATAACTATCTTGCTTACTTTTCTCTCATTGCTGAGATAAAATACCCAATCCTCAAAATTAAGCAAGGAAAGGTTTATTTAGCTCACAATTTGTGGAGGTTTCAGCTGGCTCGGGGGCATGGTGACATGGCAGAGGGGCAGCAGTTTATGGTGGTGGCAGACACAAAAAGCAACAAAAGCAACATGAATGGAACATGGAGAGAGGACTCTACATTTTATTGTATGTAGGAAACTCCACACTCACTAGGGTATGTGTGGCACTCTTCCATAATTCTAGCATTAGATCATGAATCAGTCATAAATTCTAGACACCTTCTCACATGATGACATGAGGGGGGACATCCAGACACAAGTCATAACACCAACATAGTGAAAATGGCCATACTGACAAAATTATTGTACAAATCCCATGCAATACCAATCAAAATACCATTAGCATACCCCACAGATCTAGAGAAAACATTCCTAAAATTCATTTGGAAAAAGAATAGACCTAGAATATCAAAAGTAATTCTGGGTAAAAAGACAAGTCAGAGATCATCACAATCCCCAACTTGAAAGTATACTACAAAACTACTGTCATAAAAAAGCATGATACTCACAAATAAAAGTCCTGAGGATCATCAAACAGATTAGAAGATGTAGACACAACTCCAAACATACTCAGCCACCTTTTCTTTGACAAAGGAGCCAAATATGTTCACTAGAATCAAGCCTCTTTAATAAATGTCTCACTAGTGTAAGAAACTGAAAGAGTAAATAAGATCCAAAAGTGTGTGTGTATATATATATATATATATATATATATATATATGAGTAAATAAGATCCAAAAGTACATATATATATATATACACATATAAATATATGAGTAAATAAGATCCAAAAGTATATACATATATATATAAAGAGAAACTGCTCAAAGGAAATTATATTGTTTGATCAATTTTTCATGCCTGTATCTGGTAACGTGAGCAACTATTTTGAAGATAGTTGTCTTAGTTACTTTTCCACTCATCACTGAGACAAAATACCTGATGCCCAAAGTTAGGAAAGGAAAGGTTTATTTCTTACAGTTTTTGGAGGTTTCAGTCCATACTCAGTTGGCCCCAAGGCAGGGTGGGATGGCAGGGCCGCAGTTCATGGTGGCTGCAAAGAGCAAGTGGGAACTGGCAAGAGAGAGACACACCTTCTTCCTGCCATTACATCACATCCTGGCTCCACCCCCTGGGAGGGTGTAGCACTGACACCACCAATCCAAGCACTAGACAATGAACCAATCACAAATGCACAATGCAAATACATGAGGAGTGGAGGCCACCAACATAAACCATGGCATTCCACCCATGGCCCCCAAAGACTCATATATAACCTTTATACAAAAGACATTTAGTCCATCTTCAAAAGTTGCCAAAGTCCTAACATTTTCAGCATTGCTGAGAAGTCCAAGTCCCAAGTCTCCTCCAATATCTATGGCAAACTCTTAACTGTAACCCCTTGTGCAAGTGAAACAAGGTTAAACATTTCTGAAATGTAAAGGCACAAAATAAACATTACCATTCCAAAAGTTACAAACAGGGGAGTATAAAGCATTGGAAACAAAGCAAGTCCAACATCCAGCAGGGCGAACATTAAGTCCTAGAGTTCCATGCTCAGCATTTGAAGCAATCTGGTTGCAAGCTCCAAAAGGCTTGGGTGATTCCACCCCCATGGCACTTCCAGGGATTTTAGCTCCTGCAGCTTCTCTCTTGAACCCTCTTTGCTTGGTTTTTGAAGCTTTCCTTGGATGATCCACGTTCTTGGCTTTTCCAAACTTCTGGGGTCTCCACTGCACCTTTGGCTTCACTCTTACATCTTTACAAATTGCCCTCTCAGGAGCACACTGCTTAGCCTCCCAAGCCCTTTGCAATTGAGGTGGAAGCCATTACCCTCAGAATTTGTACATTTTCCTTGCATCTAAAATCAGCACCATGTGGATGCTGTCAAGGTCTGCTGCCAGCTGAAGCAGTAGCCAGGCTTTTCTCGCTCTTGGCTGTAGGGGTCGATTGCCTAGATTGCCAGGCTCTGTTTATCTGATTGTGAAGAAAAGCTTTTCTATGTTGCCACCATTCTGGAACCTCATGTGGCTGCTGCCATTCTGGAACCTCATGTGGCCTCCCGTGCCATTCTGGAGCATGGTGCTCTGAAGCTTTCTCATCTGAGAAAATTCTTTCACTTTTGCAGTTTGGGGCTGCAAAGGGTGGAGACCCTCTGCTTCCTGGGATGCCCGGTGGCCATCTTTCTTGGTTTCCCTGATGTGAAAAACTGGAAGAGTGAATATAGTCTAAAATGTACAATAGATATTTTGAGATGGGAAGAAATTGTTCAAAGGGAAAAGGACTATTCGTGTCTCAGTTCATTGAGAGGGAAGGTTTTTACTAATATTGATTGGAGAAATATATTTTAATGTTCATATCTTGTTGTCTTACTTTTTACTCATCGCTGAGACAAAATACCTGATGCCCAAAGTTGGGAAAGGAAAGGTTTATTTCTTACAGTTTTTGGAGGTTTCTGTCCATACTTAGTTGGCTCTAAGGCAGGGTGGCATGGCGGGGCCTCAGTTCATGGCAGCTACAAACAGCAAGGAGGAAATGGGCAAGAGAGAGAGACACGCCTTCTTCCTGCCATTATATTATATCCTGGCTCCACCCCTAAGCAGGTGTAGCACTGACACCCCCAATCCAAGTGCTAGACAATGAAGCAATAAATGCATAATGCAAAGGCATGAGGTTTGGGGGCCACTGACATAAATCAGGACATTTGTACTCTGAATATTCTGTACTTTAAAGATAATATGCCATGTATTAACTATTATTATTATTCTATTGTGGTTTTTTTTGGTTTGGTACCGGGGATTGAACTCACAACCTCATGCTTGCCAAGCACTTAAACCACTGAACTAAATTCCCAGCCCCTTGTTTTGTTATGAAATTTAGTTTTTCTTTTTTTCCAATAAAATTTTTAAAAATCCTATCACTAATTATTATGGTTTGCATCTAGATGTCCCCTCTGAAAGCCTCATGTGGTCATAGGTCTTTTTTGGTGGTGGCTAGATCTAGAGTGTGTGATTCTAGGATCAAGAGTGCATGGTTATTACTAAATTAGTCTAGTTATTGATTTGGCACCGTTCTGGGCAGGATTAAGTGTATCCTATCCTGGATGTGAGTACGATCTGCCATAAGTGTGGGTAACCTGGATGAGATAAAGGAGATAGAAGGAGGGTCTCTGGTCACTCGTTGCTTGGTAATTGCTGCCCTTTGCCTGCCTGTTCTGCAGTGGCCTTCTGCTATGCCACTCTGCCTTAGCCAACTATGAACTGAGACCTCTAAAAACTGTGAGCAAAAATAAACCTTTCCTTCTTTAACTTTGGTATTGGGTATTTTGTCTCAGCAATGAGAAAAAGTAACTAAGACACTAGTTAAATCTTATTCTCTTGTATATAGATCTAGGGATAGATAGATAGATAGATAGATAGATAGATAGATAGATAGACAGACAGACATATAATGTTTTCATGTCTCCATACATACATATATGCATATATGTGCTTTATGAAAGGTGGAGAGCAAGACAGGGAAAGAAGTGGTGAGAAAATGAGGAAGGAAGGATGGAAGGAAGGAAGGAAGGAAGGAAGGAAGGAAGGAAGGAAGGAAGGAAGGAGAAACAAAGAAAGGAAGGAAGGAAGGAAGGAAGGAAGGAAGGAAGGAAGGAAGAAAGAAAGAAAGAAAGAAAGAAAGAAAGAAAGAAAGAAAGAAAGAAAGAAAGAAAGAAAGAAGAAATCAAGTCAAAAAATAATAGAAGAATGAAAAGTAGGAGCACAAAGAGAAAAACCTTAAAGTAAAATAAAATAAATACCAACAAAGAAGCAAGAACAAGGGCAAGAAGAAAACCCAGAATAAGCGAGGAAACAAAAACGATAAATAAAAAGCCCTTGATACAGTTGTTACAGCATTAACCCAGTGTCCACACAGCTCCCTCTATCCTGAATTCAGTCTGATTGTCCATACCCAAGCAATTCCCTACTGTGGACCACTCGGATGCCTGTCCAAAGCAGTGAGGGTAACTGATCCCTTCAGACTTGCCTCTTGGCTGCGAGCTGTGGTCTGGGCATATCTAACTGTAAGCCTCCATCATGGTATGAAGATCTGATTACCTGCATTGACTTGAGAGGAAGCACATATGGCGTAGTTTGCCCAGTACCCAGTGTTCTGGTTCTTCACTGATTCCACCGAAGACCTCACACTCATACTCCTTGCACTGCTTAGCAAATATGATCAGTGTCTCCAGGTCCTCTCTCTTCACTGACTTTCCTTGCCTAGTATGTCACCAGAACATCTCCCACTCAGGCACCCTTCTCCTTCCCTCTACCCATTGTCTTCTACCCATCTGTCTCAAGAGCTGTACTCCCAGACCCAACTTTGGAACCTTGCACAGACCCCAGGGTAGACAGTGGGCTACCTTTGCCAGTGTGGGTCCATAGGTGGTAGGAGGACCTCAGGTCATCCTAGGCCCTGTGGTATTTGGGGAAACAATGTAAGAGCACCTACTGCTCTGGCTCTGCCACACACCCTTCTCTTTCCTGCATCACCAAGGATACTGACTGTGGCTCTCCTACAAAGGAAGCTTTTCTGCTCTCAGCTCAGTGTTCAACAACTCTCTGCTTAGGGTAGTGGGGTGGACCTCCACAAGCCTTTTGCCCAGTACAGTACCTGAAGCCCTCTGACCCAGAATGCCAGGCTCCATTCCTCCTCTAATGGACCTCATCTACTCCTTGTCCCAGGAGCTCCTTTCTGTGCTTTCGTGACAACCTCAGAATATTCCACTTTGAATTTAATCAAGAATGTATGGACTTGAAGTTGTCTCATACATACTTTGAAGTCACTAGTATTTGTGCTCACACGTAGTTGATCCTCTACTACCACAAAGTCAACTCACCTGATTTATTTTTTTAAAAAGTGTATGGATCCATTCATTCCCATTCAAAGGTCTTTTGTGATTAGGAAGTACTATTTCAACTCTTGAAAGCCACGATGAATGATTATGCACCAGCTAGGAGCAAGACTTTGGATCAGTCTTTTTGAAAATCTCTGATGTTTGAAATGTGTCAAAAATCTCAATGTTCACTCATCATCTCCAAATTCATTTAGCTTTGAATGCAGCCATTTTATCTGCCAACTGGAACACAGTTGTCACTCTGCCCTTAAGTGACAGATTGAGATTACCATGAAATGGCAAGAAGAAACGCCAAAACAACTCCCGGGATCTGGAGGCAGATTTATTTATGTCAAGGGGCACTGATTGGGATCACCACCAAAATATCAGACCTTGATTTCTGGTGATTTAGGTCTTATATTGAATAAGCAAACAGGAACTACAGAGGCAGAATGGCCTATAAATTGAGATTGGTTTATATAATGTACATCGTAGTGACCAGCTATGCATCTCAGTGACCAACCTTTTCTAAGAGACCAGAAGCATCCAGAACTGGAACAGGATATGGTACCTGGGCAACTAAGAAACTGAAGTATACTGCCTGGGGGTGGGGGCACTTTCTGTTACAACTGAGCAGGCTGAACATTTCACACTAACAACCCATTCCATGTCACTGAAATGTGCTATCAGTGGTTACTTTCTTTCTAAAAGAAACCTCTGGAGTGGCCCTTCTAAGTCAAAAACTCTGCCAGTGATCTACCTTTAGAAAGCCAACTCACTTTTGTGTATTAAAGGTGTTTGGTACTCTGCATCCATCTCCTCATAGAGTTCACAAACAGACAAGGATTAATGACATGTACTTTAATGTGGTCAATAAGTTTAATCACATCCTGCAAAACATGGTTAAGTTCAGGTGACACCTTTCAGCTAGGCAGAAGTTCCCTATGGAAGATACAGCATGCAGACTCATTCAGAAGCAACTTCTTCAATCCAATAAAACTAGAAAGCTGTGCAGTCGTAGCAGCCACTTCCTCCATGCATATACCAACACAAAATGATCAACTTAGTTTTACTGAAATGTAATCATTCAAAGTTCTGTAGCTGTTGGTAGTAAAAGTGCACATAACATATCTTCATGCCCATTCTCCTGAAAAATATCAAACAAATGTCAACCATGATTGCCTGTTATCAACACCAACAGATTCATCAGCCTGGAGTACATAGCACAGGGACTCATTAATGCCCTCTAAAAGGTATGCCACCATATCCTCTATTTCATCAGATCATCTAGTTATGGTACTGGCTAAAAGAGGAATCATCTGTTGAACTGCAGCCTCTCCTAAACACACAACCAATGTCCTTAGCCGCAGGCAGGATTGACTTTTCATCAATAGTAAAGAGTTCTTGGGTCCAGTGTACAGTTGCCACCAAAAAAACATGATCTCAGGGCACACACAGTTGATGACAATGGCCTTCAATAGTTCCTTCTGTTCTTCATGTTAGTTTTTTTTTTTAATTCCACAGCCTTGTCTTTTAATGCCATGTACTTAATCCTCATGTAGGAATTTTAAAGGTTTCATGGCTTTGTTGGATGCCTGGTCCACACGTATTTCATAATGCAGGGTTAGAGGATATAAATCACCTGTTTCCATGAACCTATATTTTAAGTAAGACTTATGGCATTTCCTATTAAATGCAGCTTTTTGTTAGCAGTCTTAAGGAATCATCTCCTATCTCATTGCTTGGCCTTTCAAAGAAGCTCCCAGTGGCACTTTCTCTATTCTCATTCTGGCTACAATTAGCTAGTGGACTTACCAAAACTGTGACTGAGATAAGTACATAGTTTGGAAAAGTAACTCAGACAGAAGTGATAAATAAAATAATGAGTAGGTCACATACAGATTAAAAGAGGTGTCATATTCTGACTTGAAGCCATTTTCCCCTGATTTGCAATCTTTTATCCCATGCTAGATATTGTGAACTGAAATTCTCTAAGAAACTGCACCTCTGTTAAAAATCCTCCAGACTGAATAGACCCTAGATGGTTAGATTATGATGATCCTTGAAAGAGACAATACTGTACTCTGAGAGCCAAAATTATCTTGGACCATCTTAGGCCCTTTAATAGCCAATTAGCTTTTTTAGCAACTGACCAACCATTCTAAGGGTTTTAAAACTTCTCAAAATGTATCCCTAAGCTTAGCAGATCTCTAGTGTTTACCAGTGCTAAAGTCAAGAATGCTATTAGGTAACATTTAAACCTATAAAAGAGATTTCCACATTTCTGCAGCCCATCTACCAAAGGCTCCCAATTTATTTTGTTCTGTGACTATAAAAGTTCATGTAACTGCATCCATGATGAAAGGTATCATTGAGGATAACCTGAATCCATATTCCTAAGCCTTGGTCATTCCCACTTGGCACATAATAAGTTATTTTTGTATGCTCTTTAAAGTACTGTTATTATTTTACATCTAAAACTTCTGTCACCCTTTGATTATAAAATTCATTAACACACACTTGCAAACCCAGCACTGTAGGTGGCTGAGGCAGGAGGATCACAGCTTAGGTGACTTAGTGAGAACCTCTCTCAAAATTAAAAAAAAAAAATTTAAAAGGGTTTGGATTTATAGCTCAGTGGGAAGGTCGCAGATTAAATCCCCAATACAGAAAAACAAAAAAGAGAAAAAAATACCTCATTCATTCAGGAACTCATTTTAGATATATTCTTCCACAATTATGATTGCAGAAAAAAGAACAAAGTTTAAGAAACATTTTAAAATTGTTTTTAAAAACGAAAGAAAACTTCTACATAAATACTTAAAAATTTTAAAAGTCGCTGAACTAAGCCCTAAGAGTGCCAGGCCCGAGCTGACTTGAGAGAAGGGCAAGGCCGTGCGCTATTACAAACACTGGCCACCCAGTCACGCCTCGCCTTGCCCTCTCAGCTGGTTCCTGCAGGTGTAGTGGGCGAGAGGCACAAACCCTGGACGTGTGTGGAAGGATGCAGCGTACTGACACCAAAGCCAGAAACCTATGAAGGCCATAAAGTAAAGGTTTCAAAAATTAATTATACGAACACATTCAATAGGCGCCTCATAAAGCCGCGATAAGACGCTCCACAAGTCACAGCTGGCGCCATTAAACAGTTCCCGTCCACCAGCGCCATCCCAGCATCCTCTGCGCCTCGCACAGGAAGTCGGAGTATAAACTAGACCCTCCGGCCACCGTAGCGGGAGTTACTATGGAAACCCAGCTACTGCAGTGATGTCGCTGCCGCAGGCCCCTCCATCGCGGGTATTCGTGGAACTGGTTCCCTGGGCTGAGCGTGGCCGGGAGAAGGATCTGGTCTCCAGTGGAGAAACTCTGCTTGGTACCTGCCGGCCCTTCTCCTCCGCACAGGCGCAAATTGCGCCCCGCGAGGTGCACGTCAGCGGTACTGCGGCGGTGTCTGCGCGCCCCGATAGGGCGCAAGTGGTAGTGCGAGTAAGCAGCACAAAGGAGGCGGCGGCTGAGGCCAAGAAGAGCGTGAGCCGCCGACTGGACTACGTCGCGCAGAGCCTGCGGCAGTGGGGTGTGCAGGTGGGCGCGGCGCTGGGGCCGGCAGAGGGGACCGGCAGAGGGGGCCGGACGGGGTGCGGGCGCCGAGACGCGGAGTGTCCTTCCGCTCCCTTCTCTGAGAGAGAGCAGTTAGTGGCAGTAGGTCAGGGTCTGGAGAATGTGTATCGCATGGGTTTTTAACTGGATGTTATGATGAAATGTTAAACTTACGTTGTAAATTTGTCAGGTGAAAACCGCGACCCGCCTCCTCCTAGCCAAGCCAGACTTGCGTGGAGTGATTGGAGGGGGAGAGGTAGGATACGTTTTCATTTTTAAAATACTCCCTCCAAAAATCTTTAACTTGTTTAGACTTAAAAAAAAAAAAAGAAGAAGAAGAAGAAGCCAGTGTATTGTAGCTGGCACATATATGAAAAACGTGTAGTTATGAGTGAGACAGATCACTAAATCTCACTTCTAAGAAAATGAAAAAAAGAAAAAAATACACCTTAATTACCTCACACAACAATGCAGGCAGACGTATTTTAATATACCCATTTTCCAAACTGAAGGTTAAGTAATGTTCCAACTTCTAGCAAGACAATATTTGAATTCATGTGTTTCCCATATCCAAAATCTATGCTAGTATATACGTAATTAAGAATGATCCTAACGACCAAAGTTATTATTTATCCAGGAAACATTAAGTTGGAAATGATGCGGAACTCTATTCCTAGCAATACCATAACCTCTAAAGCGAGTCTTTATCTAAACAGAATATGTATTGCATTTACAAACATAAACAGTTACTAAAGTCATTTAGAAAAGTTTTCCCCAAGTGTGTTTACATTTTAGAAAGATTCAAATGCTAGTTTTAAGTAATGTGTATAAAATAGATTTATTGCATAGAAAAATATTTAGTAAAAATGTTTCTGTTACAACTGAAGTCCTATCTGAAAAACGTAACTATTTACATAAATGTAAACTGAGCTCATGTAGCTCTAACCTCTGTGTAAAAAAAAATACATTATTAACTCAATTTTATAGTAATTACATTGAAGGTGTTTAAGAGAGACAGAGAATCGTCATCGTCTAGTTATCTCTGTTAATGGAAAAAAGCAATCATCTAGGTAATTTGGTCAGTTGATATTATAAAATCATTTACATTATTTTTCAGGTTGAATTAATGGCCTTCACAAAATCCTTATTCATTTTAAACTTCAGAATATTGTTAGTAATGTTTGTAAACATCACTCCCCAGTTTAAAAGAACTCCTTATAATCTAAACTTTTATTTTATTCCCAGTAGTCTCACTTTAGGAACCAAGCCAAGCTCACTTCCTTGGCATTCCTTCCTAACATAACACTAATCCCTGCCATACAACACTGCACTCTTCACTTGTAAAAAAAAACTTTCACCTCGTATTAAAATTCTTGATTTACTAGTTTCTACTCCATACTCTAAACCTCTCCAGAGCAGAGACCATTTGTCTTATTTTTGCGTTCAAAGGGTATGTTCATACTCATTACATGTTTTAAATGCCAAAAATATTTCTAATAATAAAAGAATAAAATACATAAATAAGTTGTAGTTCAACTGTATTATAGATCATAGATTTGTGCGCTTGTGTGAAGATATAACCCTCATTTTTAGCTTTGCTTTACTGGAAAAATGTTTTATCTCAACCTTCTTTTTTTGTATGAATCGAATATCTATATATAAGAAATGAATGACACATACTTTAGACAGAAATTTGTTCAAAATGGAAAATAGATCTAAACATAAATTTTGAGCAAGGAGCATCTGTTACTTACTATCAGAATAAAACACTGACCACTTTACCCACTGCTTCATGGTATCAGAGTCACAAAAAAACACAACTAGTCAAGACCTGGAGGGAGCAACCCACTAGTAACATAGAAAAAGAGACCCAGAATCACCTGCAGCAGTAGAGGTCAGTCTACCATCATCAGCTGATTTCTTGGCAGCCAATGCAAGGCAGTTGGCCTGCATGCATCTCTTGTTCTGTTTCAAAAGGACTCTGTCCCCTTCCCCACAGGAACAACTGTAGCAGTGAAGACTGGCCAGGTGTCATGTGATGCACACCATTATGCAGAACAAAGGAATATACACGTGTGACTCAAGTGCTTAGGTAAAGATAATCTCATACAGGGCAGCAAACCCAGCACAAACTGTGGGAATACTTTATATGTTGTAAGGAACTGTTCTATGGCCAAGGCCTGTTCTTAGGCACTGAGCAAGTGTTGAAAAACAGTACAAGAACACCTTTCCTGACTAGATTTAGTAAAACCTAAAACTTCTAGAAGAATAAATGAGAAAATCTGCATGACCTAGGATTTGAGGATGAGTTCTTAGACTCAAAGCACATCCATGAACCAACTAGAAAGATAAATTACACTTTATCAAATTTTTAAAAATTTCTCTGTGATATAATACTAAGAAAATGAGAAAGATGCATAGAGTGGGAGAAAATATTTGTAAATTATGTATCTGTTGGATTTGTATGAAAAATAAATGGGGAATTTTCAACAATAAAAAATACACAGAAGTTCTGCTCAGACACTTCATCCGAGAATATGTACAGGTAGCAAATAAATATGTGAAAAGATGTTTAATATCATTTATCATCAGGGAATTGGAAATTAAAACCATAATGAGATATTACTGTGTACCTATTAGAATGGCTAAACTCCAGTAGCACTGATGATGCCAAACAGTGACCAGGACACAGAACAACAGTAATTCTCAACATGGCTGATGCAGTTTCCAAATGACATTTTCTTATATACTTAAATATTAACGTGTCAGAGAAATTAGCATTCCTGGGTAATTTACCCCAGTGAATTAAAAATGAAATTCATATAAAATCTGAACACAGGCTATTTATGGCAGCTTTATTCATAATTGCTAAAACTGGAACCAACTAAGATATGTCTCAGCAGGGGACTGGATAAGCATACTGTGGTACATGCATGGAAAAGATATTATTCAGCCATAAAGATGCAAAAATTGATTCACAGCAAAAGATGAGTGAATCTTAGATGTGCCTTGCTAAATAATTTTTTAAAGTAGAAAAAAGGCCAAAAAGGTTTATATTTCTAGGACATTTCTGAAAAAGGCAAAACTATAGAGACAGAAATCAGATAAGTGGTCGGCAGGAATTGTTGAGGAGAAAGCCGCTGAGTATAAAGGGAATGCACAGACTCCTTAAGGTCAAAGACCTGTTCTTCATGGTACTGACATGATGGGTACATAACTCCAGGCATTGTCAAAACCCATAGAGTTGTAAATAACAAAGAGTCATTAACAATTGCAAGCTGGGAAAACAATAAAAGCATTAAACAGGCCAGAGGACTCATCCCATGGTAAAATTCAGATTGTGACAGAGGAGCCCGACTCTTACCACGAATGAAGGACGTAACTGCACCGAAGGTGGTGAGGGAAGGAGTGTCCCGAGTGATCTCCCAAAGTGGCGTTTGACTGGACACTGTAAGGATGAAGATGAAATGTACATAAACTCTATACTGTGGTTGTAAATTTATTTTCCAAGGGATACCATTTAACAGTTCTGAAACTGCTTTATCCATACGATATACTGGTAGTGAACAAATAAGTTAAATAGATAGTGGATAGGTGGTGGGAGCCAGGTTTCTTCCTGTTGGAGTAAGAAGTTATAGACAAGAAGGCATAATTAGGGGCTGGGGATTTAGTTCAGCGGCATAAGTGCCTGCCTGGCAAGGGTTAGGTTGTGAGTTTGATCCCCAGTAACAAAAAAACAAAACAAAACAAAAAAAAGAAGGCAAAATTAAAGTAGACTCTGGGACTCTGAATTAGGGTTGGAAGTATCATTTGGAACTCATGTTTGCCATCCTGTATACCTGTATACCTGTTGAAAAGACACAACTAATCATAGATATGTGTGGATTATCTAATTCTTCCACTGAGAGGGCCTAGAAAGAATGGCAGTCAAAAAGCAGTGAGCAACCTGAGCATCCAGTTTTTCTGTAAATTCCGTAGTATAATAAAAATTCATATTTAAAAAGTTCAGAACTGTACGCAGGATATAATCTATGAAAAAATATACATTGATCTAAATGTGTTTATATACATTGATATTTTAGAAAAATACTGTCTAAAAGAATAAGGTAGTGCCATTAATATTACTTTTCCAGTACAGTATCTTAGAAAAATGCTTTCTAAAATATCAGCAATGATAAGTTTTGATAATGTTATTTTTTTCTTTTCTCTAGTATTTGTATTTCTTTAATTAGTATGGATTGTTTATGTATTTTTAAAACAACGCTATTAAAAACAAATAAGGGATGCTTTTCCTTCTAATTCTCTCTCCTAAATTTATTTCTATAATAATCTTCAGTCAGAAATTTCTGTTTTAAATGAAGTATAGAAAAAAGATGTCTAAATCTGAAACAAAGATATATTTACATATCAAAGAATATTAAATGACAAAAGTTACATGTTAAGAAAAAAGCTGGTTACGAGCTATATACTGTCTATAATATTTTTTATACTCTTAAGTTTTCTACAGTGAATAGGTATTACCTTTACAGCAAAAAATAATTGCAGTAAAATTTTCATAGAAGTGATAGGTAGCAGAGCTATAATTGGAACATGAGTTCACATACTCAAAACTTTTTAGAATTTTTCTGGATAACATAAAATGCAGGTAATTAGTTTATATCTTAAACTATAGGTGCCACCATTTTCCTTACAAAATGGCTTACTAACTTATTAATTGGTATAGTAATCATTATTGTTACTTAGCATTTATTTGAAAGATACAAAAATATATAAAGGTTTTGAATGTCCCCAAAGATAAAAGTAACTAGAGTTTATTTCACCGAATGTGTTTTAAGAAGTAAATGAAACGTTTTAACTTTTTATCAGAATTATGTACCCCGTTTATCCAGAGAGTCAAAAAAACATCAATGCTACTTTTCTAGAGACAAACTGATTGAAGTGTAGTGTTTCAGAAACATTTATCTCATAATAATATAGCAGCAACTCTTGCTAAGTAGTTCTCTATGTTAAGTACTTTATATATAGCTTCTCACTAAATCCTTAATTTCTTAATAGTATACAATATATGAACCTGTTTTATAACTCAAAAAATTGAGTTACTTGCCCCAAATTATTTAGAAACTAGAAATTGCTTAAATTAACACTTCCTCTTAACATTAAATATGTTTTATATGTAATTCTTTATCTCTGTGCTGTATCTAGGCACAACTGCATTTAGTAACCAAACGTGTAATAATCATAGTCTTGTTCTGTTTCAGGCAGAAAATATAACTGTAACAAAGGATTTTAGAAGAGTGGAAAATGCTTATCACATGGAAGCAGAGGTACGTACTTGTCATATAATTGATAATAGCATAACTTTGTAGAAACAACTTGTCATTCAGTTTTATTCTTGAACTGTAATATATTAGAGAAGTTCTGGTAGTATTGATAAAAGATTATTTGAAAATTATTTTTGATGTTATATTTCTGATGATCTTTTAAAATAATTTTAATGAGATTTATTAAAGAGAAATTATTTTAAATGACTTAAAAATAACAATGGTGAAATAGCATAGCATATAAATATGACCTGATTAAACTTTTAATAATAATATTGCCTATTAAGCAGGAAATACTATAGGACAGAAGTTTCTGTTAGGTAAAAAATAAATTAATGGGACCAGGGGTTTAGCTCAGCAGTGTTAAGTACCTGCTTGGCAAACACAAGGTCATGAATTCGATCCCTGATACCAAAAAAATAATGATAATAATAAATTAATGAAGTCATAACATAGAGGATTGAGACACTTTTTAACATTCTTTTGTTCCATAGTCCATTTTTACTGTGTGGTGACAAGTATTACTGAAAAATAAAAATCTTTAACCTTTACACAAGTTAATCAATATAACTAATTGTCAGAAAAATACAAAACCACAATGAACTATGACTCCATGCCTGTTAGAATGGCTATTACTGAAAAAACAAAAATAGTCGTGGTGAGCATATGGAGACCAATGTGCACACTATTGGTAGGAATGTAAAATGGTATAACCATGGCAGAAACAATATGGAGTTTCCTTAATAAAATAAATGTAACTTGAAGCTTTTATAGGTAAATGGAGGTAACTTGAGACCATACTCATAAGTGAAATAAATCTAACTCACATTTGTAAATATCATATTATTTCCCTAGTGTAAGAAAAAAAAATTGAGTAATAAAATTCAAAATGTACAATAGATATTATGATAAAGGGAAAGAAAGTGCTCAAAAGGAAAGAACAACTGGAATAGGATAAAAGAGAAAAGGAAGAAGAGAAAAGATTGTACATATATAGGTATACATATATATGTGTGTGTATATACAAGATAGATAACTATCGCTTCTCGGCCTTTTGGCTAAGATCAAGTGTAGATAACTATACTACTAATCTCTATTAGTTTATCAAAAAGAATGGTTTGTGATTTCATTGTTCAATTGTTTGACCACTTTTTTTGTGCCTAAATCTTGTAACCTGACTAACTACTTCTAAGATAACAATATGCAATATATTAACTAGTGTTAATTTCCTTTTTCCTTTTTCTTTTCTTTTTTTTTGGAAATTCTGTATCATGTCTATCCTTTCATGTGCTTTTTAAAATTAAAAAAAGAAACAATAAAAATTTGAAAACTGAAAAAATTTAAATAAATTAATGTATTACTACCATGGAATCCACACATTCCACTTTGGGGTATATATCCAAAAGAATTGATATCAAGATCTGGAATAGATGTCTGTGGCCCCTCCTTGTCTGCACAGGATATAATCCAAGACTTATAGTGCATGCTTGAAACTGCACACAGTACCAAATCCTGTCTATACTGTTTTTTCCCCACATGCTCTACAGTGTTGCTACATAATACCAGAATTAATCTTCTTGTGGTTTATGCCCTTGCACCCTCTTTGCATCACTACTTTTTCCCTTTGTGGCTCTTATTAAGTAAAATAAGGGTTACTTGAACCCAACCACTCCTGTGCCATGCCAGCCAACTCAATAACCAAGGCAGCCACCAAATGATTGGCAGTTGAGTAATATATACAGCATGGATACAATGGATAAAGGACTGCTTCACTTCCTGAGTAAGATAGAGTGGAATGGTTTGAGCTTTCATCATACTACTCCATATGGCACACAGTTGAAAACTTAAGAACTGTGCATTGTTTGTTTTACACTTTATACTTTTGAACCACAGATATCTGCAGGTAACTGAAACCACAGAGATTAGAACCACAAGCGAAGGGACCACTGTGCTCTCATATTCATTGCATGATTATTTACAATAACTAGATATGGAAACACCCCCAAAGTCTTCAACAGAGACATAGATAAAGAAACAGTGTTACATACATGCAAGGGACCATTATTGAGCCTTGAAAAATAAGACAGTCATGTCATATGCTATAATATGGTTGTGCCTAGAAGACATTGTTTCAAATAAGTCAGTCAAAGAAGTATAAATACTGTGCTATGCCACTTATACAGTGTATCTGAAATAAACTTATCAAAAAGGAAAATAGGACAGTGGTTGCCAGGGAATATGGAAGGGGAGAGGGACAGAAGAATGGGGAGTTCTTATTCAATGAAATTCAATGAAATGACCACCTGAATAAGTTATAGGCATCTTCTGTACAACATGGTACCTGAAGTTAGTATGGTGTTGTGCACTTAAAAATTTAAGAGGATACATCTTTTAAGTGTTCTAACCACAAGCAGACAAAAATCAAGCAAATGGCACAAAGAAGCTTTTGGAAGTGATAAATAAGTTTATTACTTTGATAATGGTATTGTGAATATATACACATATGTCCAAACTTATAAAATTGTATACACATACTAAATATTACAGCTTTTTTATCAATTATACTTCAATAAAACTAAGTAATTTTTAAAGATTAATAATAGAACATTACTTTTCATATATCTGAAATTTTCATTCTAAAAGGCAATTTAAAGATTCTTTAATTCCTCACCCATCCTGTTACTTCCTCTTAAGATAAATATTGAAGGTTAGAAAGTTTCTAAAGGATTATTTTAAAGGTAGATAAGTTTATGTGTGGGGAGAGAAGTTGAATTAAACTCTGGCTTTGCGATTCCTATATTGGTACCCTTGGTACTTCTTGTGTTCTTTCTTGTCATAATCTAGTATTAAGAGATTTTTAAAGCCTGGGATATAATAGGCATTCAATAATATGTATCAAATAGAGCAAGTAGTATAACATTCACGTAGTTTTTTTCCTTCTCTTTTCTCATTTCTTTTTCTTGCATGCCTGGCGTGTTAGGTATTTCTCTTTGATATTTTTTATTCAGTTTTTTTTATTATACATAGATCAACATACATATATAAGTCCCTTTCCCTTTTCAGACATCTCAGACACAATTTTCTAACACCAACACTTAGTCACATTCATTATTAGTATATCCAAGTTGGGGAAAAAAAAGATTAACACTACTTCCTTGATGTATAGACATGAAATTCACTGTCAGATTGATGCTACCATTTTTCTTCTCCAGGGATAAGAGCCCTCAGTTTCTTTGAATATTTCTTAAATGATAGACTCTTCCCTTAGTTTCCTCCTAATGGAACAGTAGCACTCTTTATGATTTGACTAGTTCATGTTAGAGAAAGATGATTGTCAGACTTTACTCTGGAATATTTTTTCCTAATACCAAATATAAGTCTGAATTAACTTTTTGGCATTTTTATCACACTGTCCTTCTGTTCAGATTATAACTATAGTCAGCAATTACAACCGAAAGAGGTGTCTTTTCATATGCTGCTTTAAAATCACATTTCTCCCATCTGATTCTTTGTTAATGCATTTTCAAAATGAACTGTTGAGATTTTACATTTACCACCATAAAATTTTACCTAATAGATTTGTCTTTCCAGCTTGCAAAATAGCCCGGAAATATGTCAAGCTCATAATAACAGAAACATAAATTCACACCACTCCTGACCTGACACAAATGTTAAGAGTTAAGAGACAAGATCTGTGAAAGTTATTAAAACTGGATTTAATATGCTCAGAAATTAGATAGAGACAGGAAGCATGTAACTTCCAGAGATGAAAACTGCATTGTGTAAAATGAAAATTGCACTTCATAGGATTAATAGCAAAGTAGGCATTACAAAGCTAATTAGGCATTACAAAACAAACTCAAAGAACTTGAAGATATATCAATAAGAGCTATTAGAAATAAACACAGTAAGAAAAGACATGAAAAGGAATAAATGACCTAATATACATCCAATTGAAGTAATGGAGGGAAGAGTAAGGGACAAGGAAAATATTTGGAGAAAATAGAACCAAAAATTTCCCCAACTTGACAAGACTTATAAAACCACAGATTCAAAAATTTCAACCAAACCTAAGCACAAGAAATACAAAAAGTAATGCAGGTATGGTGATGTACACCTATAATCCCAGCACTTAGAAGGCTGAGGCAGGTAGATCCCAAGTTCAAGGACAGTTTGGGCTAGATAGTGAGTTCAAGGTCAACCTGAACTATATAAGAGCAGGTGACTTTTATTTACTGTTGCACTTTAGATTCTAGTCAATATAATCAGGCAAAATTGTGAAGGCATCTAGATTGAACAAAAAAGTAAAAACTGTCTTTATTCAGGCACACCATGACTATGTAATAAATCTAAGAACCTACAAAGAAGCAGTTAGAACTAATAAGCCTCAAAAATTTTAAATATCTAGAGATAAGTTAGATATGAAAGCTTTGCATGCTGAAAAGTATAAAATATTGTTGAGAAAATTTTAAAAAGACCTTAGTAGACAGAAGATTATCTTGTTTATGATTTGGAAGATTCAAAATTATTAAGATATCCATTCCCTTTAAAGTGATTTTTATATATAGATTCATTACAGTCCTAAACAAAATCCATTCTAGCTTTATTTTTAATCGAAATTTGACAAATTGCTAAAATGCATTTAGAAATGCAGAGGATCTAGAAATACTTTGAAAAAAGCAGCATCCTTAATTATAATAGTTCCAAACTGGAAGCAACCCAATGTTTTTCAAACAAACTGTGATTATATCAAAAGCCTATTTATTCTGTTACATAACAAAATACTGCTTAATGTAAATGAACAAATTATGATGTTAGAACATGTATGAATCACTCATGCATTATGACAAATTAAGGAAGTGAGTCTCAAAAGGCAAGTCTATAACAAAGAACAACAGAAGAGTGGTTGCCAGGGTTTGAGTATTAGAGAAGGAACTGATAATAAAGGGCTTGAGAAAATCTGGGGAAGGTCTAAACATTTGTTAATGTAATTAGTTATAAGACTATATACATCTGTCACCAAGAATAGAACTTTACACCAAAACTTGTAGAATGTATAATATTCTGTTCAGAAAGTGAAAAATTGGTTTAAAAAAATGACATGAGATGGATGCTTGAGGCTTCTTTATACTATTAACTTTATATGTATATGTTTGAAATTTTCTGTTATAAATTTTAAAAGGTAAAAAGTAAAGATGTTCATGATTCATAGAAATCTAAATACTACTCTTAACAATAAAGGACAAGAGGATAAAGTGGAAACAGAAAAATCAAGAGAAACCTAGTCAAAGGAATACCCTAAAAATAAACTGGGAGTCAAGGGAGTCAGGAATGTGAGAGAGAGGGATAGGTGAGAATGGATTGTTGGTAGTGAAAAGAGCATGTGTGAGACAGGATAAGATCATGCTAACTTTGTAAACATTCTTGGACTAATAAATATAAAAACTGATAAGAGGTTAAGAGAGAAAAAATGATATTGAATAGAGACAGAATAGGCTGTTTATTTAGAAACTAATCATAGAAGGAGGTCTGATAGATCAGTAGAAAGTAGAGACTAGTTCACTGAAAAGAGAAAACTGCATGCTTTGGAGTGTTCAAATCTTTTTCAGTTTAAATTGAATTGAATCTGATTCCTGTGCATATTGCTATGACCAATGCTTAATTTTGAAACAAAGGGAAGATGAGTCTTTAGTGGATAACATTTACAATTGAAGCACTGTTTTCCACTGTGTAAGATGAGGTCATCTCACCCCTTTACTGCTACTGAGGTAGCTGTACTACTTATTCTACATTATGGAGCTTGTTTAAGCACTCTTTAGAAGAAAAGGTTCAGACATCTTCCATAAAAAGTTTTAGAAGCTACAGTATGAAACTTTTGTTCCCACATAGTTAAAGTCAGAGAATGTAGTAAAATAGACAAGCTTCTGTGTGTAGATCTAGAATAACTATTGGAAGAAATATAACTCAGTGATAGCATTAAGGAATGACATCATCACTGCCAATCAGAAATCTGGTGGCAAAGATGAGAGTGAGGAAGTCATGGAAAAGTTACTTTAGAATCTAGCCCAACAATAAAACTGAAGGGAAACTGCAAATTTCATGAAAATTAAAAATGAATAAATTTTAAGGGGCTTAAAATTAATTTTAAAATACCCCAGTCAATAATCTCAAAATTTATAAACACTAATTTCAATACCAAAATGATTTAGTTGTAAGTATCAAATAAATTTGTCAGTTACTTATAGAAGGACCTTATAACTTGGCTTTACTTTTTTACTCATATAGAGAAAATTTTAAAACAATACATCAGACATGAAAATAATACTGTCATTTCATTTACAGGTCAGCATTACATTTACTGAATTTGGAAAAATGCAAGATATTTGTAACTTTCTTGTTGAAAAACTAGATAGCTCTGTTGTCATCGGCCCACCTCAGTTCTATCATACTCCAGGTTCCATTGAAAATCTTCGGTAAGTTAAGCACATCTTTAACTAAATTATTAATTTCTTAAACAAAACTATTCAATGCTGCTGTTCATTGGATGTCATTAATTATCTCTACCTTTAATTCCTAAGAAAGCAAGCCTGTCTTGTGGCTGTTGAGAATGCATGGCGCAAAGCTCAAGAAGTCTGTAACCTTGTTGGCCAAACCCTAGGAAAGCCTTTGCTAATCAAAGAAGAAGAAACAAAAGACTGGGAAGGCCAAATAGATGATCACCAGTCATGCAAACTCTCAGATTCACTAACTGTACCAGAAAAAATCAAATGTGCAACAATACATGCTGCTTCAAAAGTGTTTGTAACTTTTGAGGTAAAGGGGAAAGAAAAGAGAAAAAAATATATCTGAAATTCTAGCCAAAATATGTTGTGTTTGTGCCTTTGTATCTACTTTTATAGTTTACATGTTTCCTTCTGTCCTGAAGGAACAGAAGATGGATAAACCATCCCTGAAAAATCTGTTGTCTCTTAAATATAGTCCTACACAATTGTGTTCACTTCATTCCTATTTTCAGAATCTTACTCTTAGAAATACTCTTGGGAAATAAATGTATTATGTACATACTTATGCCTACTAGCATTTCATACAAATGTATTATATTTTCACTATGGAAATAAATATCAACCTTTTTGTACCAAATAAGAGGAATTCTTATATTCCATCAAACCTAATAATTTTCTAAATTCAGTATAAATGCATGATTTTATGTACATCCTGTCAGGTCTGAGATTTTATTTTACCCTACTTACAAACTAATAAATTAATCTTTCATGGAGGCTAGAAATTCTGTGACAGATACAAAGCACTGTTACTCATAGCGTAACAAAGAGTATGAGTATCAGCCTCTGTCCTTGTCCGGAGTTCCATGGTGGCAATACAATATGGCCATACACAGTATGGCTACACATACAGGAAGTTTTCATTGTAACTAATGACTACTGGGCTTGAAACATTCACTGTGTTTTTGTTTTTCCAGTACTTAGTCTTGAACCTAGGGCTTTTGTACTAAGCCACATCCCCAGCCATTTTATTTTTTGAGACAGGGTCTTACTGAATCCCTCAGTTACCAGGCTGGGCTCAAACTTGTGATTCTCTTGCCTCAACCTCTCAAAGTGAGAATCATTACTTTTTATCATAAACAGAAGCTGTTATGGTTTGCATCCAGGTGTTTCCCCAGATTCTCCGGCAGTCAGGAGGTGGTTGAATCTAGAGTGTGTGGTTGATTCCTAGGACAATGCTTAGATTAAGGATGCTTGGGTTAAGAGTGGGTGATTGCTAGATCAGCCCACTGATGGGATTGGTACCACCCTAACCCTGGTAGACTGGACATCATATGAGGGACAGAAAGAGGCTCCTTTGTCTCTTCCTTGTTGCTTTTGCTGTCTTCTGCTGCCATGAACTCTTTCCCCTCTGCCATGCCACCCTGCCTTGGAACCAGCTGATTATGGACTGAAACCTCTACAAACTGTGAGCTAAATAAACTTTTCCCCTCTGACTTTGGGTGTTGGGTATTTTGTCTCAGCAATGAAAGAAAAGTAAGGCAAAATTAAACCTTCTCTTTGTCCTGAAAGAGTACTGCCTCGTCCCTCAAAGATGTTCACTGCAAACTCAGTCTTGCAAAGTGGCCCAGTTAAAGAGTAGTCACTTTTGCATAGTTCCACATCTATCAAGAAGTGTTGGAGGATGAAAATCATAGAGGACTATGTCTCCCAGCAGATCCAGAAGTTTTCTTATTGTGTCCAGAACTATTCTTTTTAAGATGCAGACCAACAACTCTAGCTGTTAACAACTTCACAACATAAATAAAAAGAATGATAAACAATCCATAGCTTTGAATAAAAGGGCAATGAGATATACTAGGAAAATATTTTGACGCTGAAAATAAAGACATAATATAGGGACC
Organism: Dolichotis patagonum; assembly: GCA_004027295.1. Lineage (NCBI taxonomy): Eukaryota > Metazoa > Chordata > Mammalia > Rodentia > Caviidae > Dolichotis > Dolichotis patagonum. Next base: position 59,780 of record PVJX010003876.1, read on the forward strand.
AAACTCTCTTCTACAAGACTTGTCAGACTGAAGAAGCACTATGCAGTATAAATACAATTCAAGCCACTTACATAATGTGAAATTTCCTAATACATTTGAAAAAGTAAAACACAAAAAGTTGAAACTAATTTTAATAACATTTAACTGAGTATATCCAAAATATTCCAGCATATAATATTTTTAAATCATTAATGACACATATTCTTTTTTGTGTTTAGTCTTTTAAAATCCAGTATATATTTTACATTGAAGGGCATCTCTCTTCGAATTTGAAATTTTCATCAGAAGCTCTTGATCAGTAAGTAGTACCTCGGTCATGAAGCTAATTCTTTCCACAATTCTGGTTACAAACTAAGTTGAATCAAATCAAATTCAATGGTTAGGTTCAGTGTTGGTCTCATGGAGAAATTTGATTGGGTTGTTGTTCACTTCAGTTTGCTGAGAAAGAATTTAAGTTCATGAACCGAGGAACCACTGTATTTAAATCCCTGGAAGGTACAGTTAAAAAAAAAATTCATATACCCAAATTGTTCTTAAAATGCTCAAAAGCCCCAGAAAATGCATCAAGAATCAGTTTTTAAATTAAATTAAGATTGTTTTTTACTGATAATTACAATACACACTGCCATATTTCAAGCTCTTAAAAGCCACAATTACCTTTGTTCAGTGCATGATCACACACTGAGATAATGATCCTTAAGAATGTTTGAAATTGAGCAAGTATGTATCATTGCTGTTATATATTATGCACAAGTGATCATAAGCCAAGTCTGCTGCACAAAACAGCTTTGCATTCTCCATACATACAGGACAAGATTTTTCCTTTGGTAAATCTTGACAGCCATATTCTTTTTTTTTTTTTAATTTTATTTAAAGAGAAAAAACAAAACAGAATAAAGGGTAGCAACAATACAGAATTCCAAGGAAAAAAGGAAAAGAACAACAGCAAAAAAATCCTAAGAAGTCATTACTTGACAAATTACATACTGACTTCTTGGAAATAGTTGTTCAAATTACAAAGTTAAAACATGTAAAGTAGACATTCAAACAGTGACACTCTTAACAGTTCTGCTCCATGATCCGACAAAAACAGCAATATGGTCATCCATCTTACCCACTCAAATATACATGCAATTATATCAAAAGGGTAAAATTAAATACAACAAAACAGAACAAAGCAGATCACAAGAAAGCAATGTAAGAGACAAACATTTCAAAACTAGACAATCGGAGATATTCACTCTCTCTCATATTGACTCTTGTTTTCTTCCAGATAGTTGTCCATATTGTCACATACAGGGAATTCACATGAAACAACATAGTATGGAATTGATCTGAGCAAGACGAGGAGGGCATTTCAGGTCTTCAAGACCAGACAATAGGGAAGCCAAGAATGGCTGTCATAGTGTCTCTCATTCTCCTCAAAACAGCTGTCCATACCTTCATATGTGTTGAACTGAAGACAAAGCAAGCTAAAATCACTTTGAACAAAAAGTGATAGTTTTGCTGGATTTCACATCATGACATTATGGAATCATCACTGGGTATTGTAGTGTCTCTTTTGCTTCAAAGTAGTTGTTCACTTCAACATGTGTTATATAGTTGGTTCTTGTAAACTGTTTATAAGCTCTACACATGCGTGAGTCTCTACATGTATATCTATCATTTCTGTATTAGAGGTAAAAACAAAACAAAGCGAGATAAAACAATTCCTAGAAAAGCATGAGGCAAAAAAGTCACATAAAACTGCAATACAAGGTGATCTACAATAGTTACCATGATGTCTCAGCAATATATAACAACATTAATAAAAATGAAGCATTGGAGACATTATAAGACTTCAAAAGCAAGTAATAAACCAGAATGGGTATCTTAGTGAGTCTTGTCATCTTCAGTGTAGTTGCCTATACTCTTAGACTTGATGCTATCCATCATAACAGAATTAAATAAAATCAGTCAATACAAAGTAGCAATCTAACACACCAGATTCAAATAAGATCAGTCATAATAAGACAGTATAAGTTATTAAGGGCTTCAGATTAAGTTGATAGGAAAATTAGGGATGATTACCATAATATGTCCTCTTATTTTTGGGATAACTGACCATGTCTCAAGTCTAGTGTAAGTAGACAAACTGGAACAGCACGTAATCCATCCAAGCAGAGTGGTGAGAATAATGTAAATTTTAAATCTTGTTACCCAATTAACAATATCCTCTGCCTCCCTTTTTAGATAATTCCTTGCCTTTCACTCCCATGGGGTGCACTGCTTGTTTTGGGTCCCACTCCCTCCCTATATAGAGCATCTCAATGGACCCTATCTCCTGATCTACTCTGCCTGTGTTTCTTTCTGTTAATATTTCAAGGCCATCTATACTAGAGATTACAGCCAATCTTCTCTGCCTTATTTCTGCTATTCTGTTTTTTCTGCCATTGGTTGTCTATTTTTCTGTTCCACTCCACTATCTGCCCTGTTCACTGAGGCCTCTCTGCCACTGTTCCTGATATGCTCGTATTCTTGTTCTCTCTCCCCAGAATGTCCTTCAATATGTTTTGTAGAGTTGGACTGGTGGTCACAAATTCTCCAAGTTCCTCTTTGTCATGGAAGCATCTTGTTTCTCCATTAATTTCTAGAGAGAGTTTTGCAGGATACATCAATCTGGGCTGGAGATTGTTGTCCTTCAGCACTTGAATTACTTCACTCCAAGCTCTTCTTGACCTGATGGTCTGTGTTGAAAAGTCTGCCGTGATTTTGATGGGTTTTCCTTTATAGGTGATCTGTTTCTTTTCTCTGATGGCTTTTAATATTCTGTTCTTATATTGAATTTCTGGGATCTTGATTATTATGTGTCTGGGTGTAGCTCTGTTTTGGTTGTAGGTGGCTCGAGTTCTGTATGCTTCATACCTCTGCATATCATTTCCTTTTTCTATGCTTGGGAAATTTTCCCTAATAATTTCTGTGAATAGCCTTTGTAATTCCTCTGTTTTGATTCCTGCTTCTTCATTCACATGCTTCATTCTTAAGTTATAGATCCTCTTGTCGTCTTCCAATCTTTGTATCTTTACTGCCTGCTCCCTTGTTATTTTTAAGAGATCTTCCCTTTCATGATCACACATTGCAAGCCTGTGTTCAATTTTTGATAGTCTATCTTTTGTTTCTTTCAAGCAGTTTTGCCAGCTTTCTATCGAGTCTTTAGTTTCCTGATAATCTCTTTGAATATGCTTCATGAATACTAGGTTTTTTCTGTATTCTTCATTAAATGTTTCTCTCCTTTTGTGTTCCTCCATTCTTCTGTCTGTGTCTTCTTGAGAGGTGCCCAGCCTTTCTTTTATCAATCTACTTATCTCTTGTTTAATTTGAATTAATATTTCAGTTTTGGTCCCGCTTATGAGGTCCTGAAGATATCTCTCTATGTCCGCTAGCACTGTGTTTGATGTTGCATTTTTGCTGCCCTCAATCTCTTTTTTGTATTTACCTCTCCTGGATCAATGTTCTCAGGGTTGGGAGCTGGGAGTTTTTTCTAATTTCTCCCTTTTGTCATGTTTTTGGTTCCTTCCATACAAGTGTACAGTGTAATTCCCAGACCCTTTTCTTGTTGGTTAAGGCTCCTCTAGAGGGCCTTAGAGGTCAGGAGCCTTTGCCCTCTTCAATAGGTTATCAGAGATTAAAGTTCATGCACAGGCAGTGTGTGCTGGCCCCTCCTCTCTGGGTCAGTCAACCTTTGCAGGCCTTCACTGCGTCAGTGTGTGCCAATCTCAGGGAATTAATTTGTAGCAACTCACTGGGTCCCAGCCAGGGGTGCAGCCTAGTCCAAGCAGATTCCACCATTCCGCTCCATGAGGGGAGCAATCAACTAAAGCCACTTCCTTATGGAATTAGGGCTCTCCTGCCCAAATCCAACATGTCATCCAGTCGGTTTCCCCTTTCCCATGGGAGGGTCGTATTCCCATCACTCACCACATGTCGATTCTGGTCCCAAAAACTGCTGGGCTCCCCAACCTCCGACTTCAGCGCGGCTGCGGTGTGAATTCACGGTGCCTCTGGGTGGGTCACATGCAGGGCTGGTCCAGGCGAGCCGCACACAGGGCTGTTCAGCTCCGCGCTCTGGAGGCTCAAGCCAGTCACTTCGGTGCAGATCGCTTGTTCAGGTCTCCAGCAGGGATTCAGGCGGCTCGAGGAGGGCACTGTGCTCACTAATCTTAGCTTCTCTTATGGTAGCCCCAGGACCTCATATTCGAGTGGTTTTTTGCACTTTAGTTTCTTCCTGGGTTGTGAGAGTCCGTCTCTTTCTGTTTGGGTCTCTCCAGGATGTTTTATTCTGGCATTTGAGCTATCTCTCTCAGAGAGAGTCCCTCTCCTGCTACCTACCGGTCTGCCATCTTTGGACTTCCAGTTAAAACTTGAATCAAGTTCAATTCTTCCACCTCCATTCCTCCTCCCCGCTTGACCTGACAGCCATATTATATCCTTTCTTTCCAATGTGTAATTTTTATTCCCATCATTTTTTTAAAGTAACCCCAAAATTTATTTTATTTCCCTCTCTTGGAGTGTCTTTGGAGGAGGATGTGTGGAAGCCAAGAAGGAAAGTTTGATTCTAGCATCACTGTATTCAAGTCCCAACCTCACTGTTGGAATGGAAGCTGCCTGAGATCCCCCTCCCCCAACTCCTCCCCCATGTCAGGGCTGACATCAAGTGTCCATGTTCTGCAAAAATTTAATTGTGTAGATAGATTTTTCTTAGCCTTGTCTTCATAAGGTATTGGTTCCATCATACTTGACAGAAGGCTTTCAATCTAATATGAAATACTTAGAGACCAAAAAAAAAAAAATATTTTAATAAGTGCTTTTTAAAATTAAGCAAATTTTAAAATTAAGGATGTTTCTTTGTTTAAAAATCCTGAAACATGTGCAATCCTATACTTTTATAGACTAGCAAAGGGAAAAAATTCTTCAGAGATTGAGCAGGTTTATCTGAGTATCCTATACCAAGATCAAAGCTATCAATGCTAGTTGTCAGTTGATGGCAGTTTAATTTTTGACACATAGCATCCATTGGAATCTCACAATTATTTAGAGAGCATTCCTCAAAAGTCTGCTATAATAAACCTTTTCTGAACTTAGTCCTGGCAGAATTTCTTCTGAGCCTCCTTTAGGAAAAAAAACTCCCAAAAAGAAAATTATAGTTGCTGTTTTCTGACTTTTTCTAATTAGGATATTTGAAACAGACCCATTATATTCTAAGCTCTTTTTAAAAAGGAAATATTAAAATAAGGTTTTCAATGTTACTAATAAAATTTAGGATTCCATTCAGTTCCAACTAAAAATTACTCTTTTTTTAGTAGCAATTATTTTTATCAGTATTCTTACTTGACTACATGAGTTCAATGTAAATAAATAACACTTGAAAAAGTTAATTTGTAACTCAAGATGCCATACCTCATACTCAATAATTATTGCTATATCCTCAGGTATATCACATTTCTGTCAGGTTTTTTACTCTGGTTTTTTTTTTTGGGGGGGGGGTTTATACCAGGGATTAAATTCACAACCTTGTGCATGCCAGGCAGGCACTTGCACCACTGAGCTAAATCCCCAGCCCCATTCTGTCAGGCTTTTTGATGAGAATTTGTTAGTAAGGAGTCCTAATAGCCTATGAAAATAATAAATTGTGAAGGAAAAACAATATATGATTAATATATTAACATATTTACATTACAAATTATAGTGGATGCTTTATATAGAAAGTGCTCTATTATTTTTCCAGAAAAATAAAATTATGTAAGTTATTTTGATCAAAAAATAACATGAACATTTACTGCTATGCATTTGGCAACCAGTAACTTTTACTAAGGTGACCAAAGTGACTTCAAAGCATTTAGTATCTTAAAAAGCTGAGATTGACAGTGGTTAATCTTATCAGGCATCACTCTCAGGGGAAAAAAGTAGAAGTCTTTTGAGAAGAATTATTACCATTTTATTAGAAAAGTGGATACATTATTAAACCTGTTTATTCAAAGGGATTTCCTGTTTCAGGCACTCTTCTGAAGCTCTCACTTCAGTGTCCCATCCAGCAGTGACTGATAGCTGCCCACAGCCCTTACACACAGTCCCAGTTTCACAGCAAAACAAGCAAAGGCTGGCTTTGCATTCTCAAGTGCAAATTGATTCTATGGTAGCAGTTGGGGATGGGGGTAGAAGTAAGCAAATACATATTATTAGCCATACAGGTTTAAAATTTATTAGGGTTCCCAGACATGGTGGCACACACCTGCAATCCCAGCACTCGGGAGGCTGAGGCAGGAGGATCATTGTGAGTTTGAGGCCAGCTTGGGCTACACATAAATTCAAGGCCAGCCTGAACTGCATAGCATGACCCTGTCTCAAAACAGCCAAGAAAAAAATGTGTTATTAGGTTTTCATATAATCAGTGTAAATGACAAGAGCCAGTGTAACCATAAACTGAAAAATAAATTTGAAGTGGAAAGCCCAGATGGCAAGAGAAATTGCTAATCTAGAATGCTCTTGAAAAAGATTACTGATCCCTGAGTAAAAGAAATCTTACCATCTGTTTCTTACCATCTGGTTTGAGGGACAGGGTGTGGTATATGTCTCTTTCAAAAATAGATTCTATTACCTGTTCTGTCTCTTCACTGAAAAAAATCTTAGAATCAAAAATAACTGCATAATTCCAGCAATGCACATGTACCTCAATTTTATACTGACCATATTAACTACACCTGAATTAGTTTTTATCTCTTCCTTCACTTGAGTAAGCATTCCTGAAGAAAAGACATATGTTGGAAATGCTTACTCTTCCAGGGTCTGGCTAGTAAAAGTAAAGGAAATGCTGGCTGTCAGACATTCTACCATATTCCCAAATAGAAGAGAGCCTAGCTGCCATGCACATGGAAACGGGAAGGAATGCAGGACATTGATTCCAGATATGCCTTGAAGCCATTCGCTCATTTTCTTCAGTAGACATGCTCTATTTCTCCAATGCTTCATTTTGCCAAAAACGAATTTGGGTGCTGGGATGTAGCTCAGTGGTAGAGCACTTTGCTAGTATGCATGAGGTTTTGATGCATGAAGGCTTGATCCTCACCACTGTAAAATAAAGATCTGTGGCTATGTGACAACATGCATTTTGTTGCATCAAGTAGTTGATTAAAGTTGCTCTAGAACCTGTATTCTTTTCCAGCTTTTGTATTGGCTGTGTATTTCTTTGCCCTTCACCTCCTGTTGCCACTGCGGGTGATTAGCACCAAGTCATAGTTATTAGGGTTATGTTGTGAGGGTTATGTCACATTGTCCGTAACCCAGCATCCCCAAAAATGTTCTTTTGAAGCTTTGACTGAAACTATGATAAAGTCACATCTAATAAATTCAGTCAACTTTTAATAAACAGATATTTAAATTGAAGTTGTTTCCATTGGTATTAATTTTGTTTCCAATGCTTATTTTAAAAAATTATATTTGTATGGGATAGCAAAAATGAATGTGTAGCAATACAAAAGTAATATTTTCCTTCTATTTAATCAGTCACATACATTATAATTCCATTTTTAAAAATTAATATAACCACTCAAGTAAATCAACTAGCCCAAGTAAGTAAATAGCATCAAAATAATTTATATTTTTAGTTAATGCTAAATTAATCATGAAAATTTAAAGTATTACATTCTGTATGGAGTATGGAGTTGTGTCATTCAAACTTGAATATCAACCAAGTAAAACTCAAAACTTTGTGTAAGATATCAAGTATCACACTAGCTCAATACCTACGAAATAGGTAGATTTCTTCTTTGTCTTCATTGTGCCAACTCCTAAAACAAAATTTTAGCAATACAGATTCATGTGATCTACAGCAAAAATCAATTTGAATATGCAGCTGAACCCTCGAAGAAATTTGTTTGCAAGCTACAAAGGTCAGCATATTATTTGAAGAACAACTATATTGGTTTCATTCTGTGAGACTGTTGAGAATTCACAGCATCCCTGGCTGCATAAGTGCCTGCCTGGCAAGCACCAGGTCATGAGTTTGGTCCCAGGTACTAAAAAAAAAAAAGAATTCACAGTATCCCAAAATACTGCTGCATTTAAACATTGCATTCATTTAAAATATTCATTTAATATTTGAATAAGAAGAAATGGAGGACATTGTCTCAGTATTAAATCCAATGCTTTGGAAATATTTTTGCTTAAATGATTAGACACCTCATGGACCAGTGTTAACTAATGATTTGTGATGGCATTTGGTGATGAACAATCACACAATGGACTGTGAGATTGGACTGTGAGAATACCTGCAGGCTGAAGTGTGGACGAATTTCAACTCTCTCTCCCACAGCAGCTCTGCGGCACAGGAAGAACAGAAACAACAGCAGAGTCCAGAGGGTCACCCAACTACTCTTCCTCAGTGTGTAAGCTATAGAGCATCCAGAGGGGACCCAGAGGCAGCAGTCGAAGGAGTAATAAACTTCTTGAAAAACAGCACAGCATGATAGGCCTCCTAAGAAGTTCATGTGGACACAGTACTTTCCATGCTGTTTTCAGTCTGCTGCTCATCAGAACTATCATCTATAACTTTTGTACACCAAGTACTAAGACTAGAAGGAAACTTATATTCTAAAGAATGTTTCAAAATTATGATCAGAAATATGGAACGTAGTATAATGCAAGCAATACCATTTATGAAAAAGTGGCAAAAGTTAAAATGCTTGAAGTAATAAGACATGATAATGATATCTTGTTTATTTGTTTGTTTATTTAGGGGGAAAAAAGGGAATTCTGAATACCCTTCTTCCCTGGCTAGCCTGATTGACTTACAAAGTTTCTCTTTCCCAGAAATGTCCTTTCTGTAAGTTATGTTTAGTTTCAAAATAAATCAAAAGTGTATATGCATGTGCAAGATATAATTCTGTCTGCTATAACACATTAAGAACAGATGCCTTCATTTTTTCCACTAAGAAAATGAATTATTATGGATGGAGAGGCTTCATGATTTATTTGGGAAAGGTGGGTTTTGTGATTTAAAATCTATCATTTATCGAGATGTGGTAGTGCATGCCTATAATCTCAACAATTTGAGGCTGAGGATAAAGGATGGTAAGTTTGAGGCCAGCCTGAGCAATTTAGCAAAAACTCTATCTCAAACTTTTTAAAAGGCATGAGAATGTAGCTCAGTGGTAGAGTTTGCTGGACATGAGCATGGTCCTATATTCAATCCCTAGTAACACACACAAATACACACCATACACATACATGCACTTCATTTTATCCACCCTCAATGATAATCATGGAAAATAAAGTATTTATTTTGTTATTCGTGTCATGTAAAAAAAAAAACTTGGTTCTGATAAGTAAATTTAGTGAAGTGAATATATGCAAAATAAACACACAAATACTATAGCTTTTCTATATACCAGTAATAGACCTAACAAGAAAGAAATTGGGAAATTATTTCCATTCAGAATGTCTTTAAAGGAAAAGAATTATGTATGTGCCTAACCAATGAGGTGAGTGACTTCTCCAAGGAAAATTAGAGAACATGAAGAAAAGTTGAAGAACGCATTAGAAGAACGGAAGATATCTCGTGTTCATGAGTTATCAGAATCAATATTATTTAAAATGCCATATTACCAAAAGCAATCTAAAAACTCAGACTCCATCAAAACAAAAATGACATTCAATGTCATGTTGCTCTCTTGAAATAAAGGCATGAGGGCTGGGGATTTAGCTCAGTGGCTTAAGTGCCTGCCCTGCAAGTAGGAGGTTGTGAGTTCAATCTCCGGTACCACCAAAAAAAAAAAAAAAAAGAAATAAAGGCATGAATCAGCTAATGGAGGGCTGAAGACTTAGCTCAGTGGCGTAAGTACCTGCCTGGTAAACATGAGGCCAATGAGTTTGATTCCCAGCACCAAAAAAAAAAAAAAAAAAATCAGTTAATGGATAAGCATCTACGTTAAAATCTTCTGCACAGCAAAGGAAACAACAGAGAGAAGAGATAGTCTACAGAATGGGAGAAAAATATTTTCCAGCTACTCTTCCAACAGAGAATTAATATCCAGGACATACAAGGAACTCAACAAATGGAGTATTAAACTAAAAAGATTCTGTACAGCAAAAGAATTAATAGAGTGAAGAGACAACCTACAAAATGGGAAAAATTTTTTCCAGCCACTTCTCAAAGGACTAATATGCAGGATATACAAATAACTTCATACACCAGACCACCTAAAATTAAAGACCCAGCCAGATATGGGAGCACTCGGGAGGCTGAGGAAGGAGGATTGCCATGAATTTGAGACAAGGCTGGACTACATAGTCAGTTCAAGACCAACCTGAATTACAGAATGAGATCCTGCCTCAAAAAACCAGACAAAACAAAACAAATATTTTAAATAATAAAGACCCAGTTAAGAGATAGGCACGTGAAATGAACTGATGCTTCACAAAAGAAGAAGTACAAATGGCCAAAAATATATGAAAAAATGTTCAACATCTCTGGCCATTAGAGAGATGCCAATTAAAACAATTCTAAGATTCTATCTTATTCCAGAAAGAATGACAAACACCAAAAATTAAAAGATAACAAATTCTGGAATGGATGTGGTGAAAAAGGAAGCCGCCTACATTGTTGATAGGAATGTAAACTAGTGCAACTATTATGCAATTCAGTACGGAGGTCTCTCAGAGACTAAAATTGGAAATTCTGTATGAACCAGATATGCTCCTTCTAGGAATCGTGCTCAAAGAGTTTCAGACATTGTATTATAGTGACATGTACATACCAACATTTATAGAAACAAAAATCATAATAGCTAAATCCTGAAAATAACCTGTATCTCCAGCAACAGATGACTAAAGATATATATATACATATATATATATATATATATATATATATATATATGTATCTCACAATTTATTTAATATATATATAATGGAATGCTAGTCACTATAAAGAAGGACAAATTTGGGACATTTGTAGACAAATGGATGCATCTGGAAAATATGTTGAGTGAAATAAAGCAGATACACAAACTTGAATACCATATGTAGCTCTCATCTGAGTAAGGCAAAGTACAAACAAGAGAAAAATAAAGGAAAAATAGAATGAGACAAGGGAATGGATCTCTTACATATGAGAAAGGCTCCAGGGGACCAAGGGTGAGGGTTGAGGGGGAGGGGATGGGGAAATAGATACATTGAGGATATGCCAGTAACCTCAATGAATGTGGACATCATATGCCATAAAACATGAACTAAGATTAACAATGTCAATAAGAATTTTAAAAAGAAAACAGAGGAGAGGGGGAGGAAAGGCAATTTCTTAAAAAGAAATAAGCTATATTATGTGCATGAACCAATTCCCCATGAGAGCATTGTAAAATGCTTGCACTGTAAATATCTCCTAATAAGATAAAATAAAATAATACAATAAAATAAAGAACTCAAAAACCTTACCTGCACAAAAACAAATTACCCAATCAAAAATAGGCAAATTGTCAGACACTTCTCTACAGAAGAAATAGAAATGGTTAATAATTATATGAAAAATGTTCAGCATCATTAATAATTAGTGAAATGCAAATCAACACTGTATTGAGATTTCACTTCACCCCAGCCAAAAGGGTCATCAGTGAAAGAACAAAAAACAATAAATGCTTGTGAAAATGTCGGGAGAAAGGAAGTCTTTCACACTGCTGTTAAGAATGTCAATAAGAATGATCACTATGGAACTTAGTATGCAGGATCCTCAAAAAACTAGAAAATAGAGCTACTCTACAATGTAGCTATATCACTCCTTGGTTTATACCTAAAGGAATTAAAGTCTCCAATCTATAGAAATAACTATAATAATGTATAGAAATAACTACAGAAATAGACCCATATTTATCGCAGTACAAGTCACAACAACCAAGACATGGAATCAGCCTGTGTACCTATCAGTGGGTGAACTGATAAAGAAAATGTGACATATATATATACATATATATGTATGTATAAATAAGAACAAAATAACGTCATCTGCAAAAAAAAAAAAAAAAAAAAAGAACAGAACTGGAGATCATCATGTGAAGTGAAATAAGCCAGATTCAGGAAGACAAGTATCTCACGTTTTCCCTAATATCTAGTTTTTATCCCCTAGTATCTAGGGGATTAAAAAAAAAAGATGACACAAAAGTAGAAGGGAAACTCTTAGGCAAGAGGGAGGAGATGTGGAAGGGGCATAAGTGTGGGTAACAGGAACGAAATATGATCAAAGCATGTTGTATGTAAATTTGAAAATGTCACAATGAAATCCAGTACTCTGTAAAACAGGCACTGATAAGGTACAGACATAGGAGAAGATAAAATAAAATGCCAGTTTCACTTAAGAATGTCCTTTATAAAGCCATAACAACGTTTAACTCTAACAAATAAATGATAAATAGTAAAATTTACTCCTCAGATTCAAACACTAAATGTCCTACAAAATGAACACACATAAAAGGTTTCACATGTGTGCGTGCAGATAAAAAGCCCACTTGTGTATTTTTAATTAAAATACACTAATTAAACAGCAAACTTACATGGAAAAAGTTTTCCTCATTAGGGTCTCCTCTTGAAGGAGAATTGAAATCTTGACCCTTTTAATCCATAGAGTCTGTGTTAATGACAGTTTAGAAGTTGATACTTATACCGTCTATTTGGTGTACTTTGTACACACAATAAATATTCTGCTAGCTAACTTGCATTGTACTTCTTCTCGAAGAATTGGGCTATTCTCAATCTAAGAAAAGAGCTAGCACTTGCTGGTCAGTGTGCAATAGGTGCTTGCCGTACGTGGCAGCGTAGGCAGCTAACAAGAAATTCTGGCTTTAGACAGGTGATGTGAGTACACTAATGTGGACTGGAGTGGGAGGGGGGTGGTGCGTGTGCATTGCTGTGGTTGGGACCTAGGGTCTTCCAAGTGCTAAGCAGCATCCTAGCTCTAAACCACACCTTCAACTCTAATAATCTTTGACACACTCAGCTGTCCCTGCAGCAGTAAGGTGCCATCTGTCTGTCATCTTCTTTCCCAGCAGTAAATTAGCTTCTTGGTGCATCTTGAGCTGAAGATGCTGGAACTGTCACTCTGGTTCCAAGCCTACCTCACCCTAACTTCTCCCACACATCCTTTCTGATTGGCAACCAATCTTGGCTTTAGGGTACTGACAGGAACTGTAAGGTATGGAAGCCTGAAAGGTTAGTCCTGAGATGAGACAGAAAATATAAAGGGATGAGAGAGAAGAAGAGAACAAATCAAGAGAAAATTAAACTGCTAGAGAAGAAAAAACAAACAAATAACAGATAGGTCTGAAGTTTACCACATCCATCTCTGTCCCTACAGTATAAACACTTAAACTAGCTTCTCTTGGTGAATCCATTGTGCATATGTGCATGTTCCTGTACTCTGTAAAATAATTTGAGGACTCCCTGAAAGACACCATAATTAAAGTTGCATGGTTTTTTTAACCAAGAGGGCAGCCTTTAAAGGCATGACAAATGTGTGATTCTACAGTTCTCAATCTCAACATCCCTAGTGCTTCCCACATTTTGTCAATCATTTCCTCCCGTGATACAGAGCGTGAGATGAAGTCCAGATAAAGGGGAAGCTGAGGGAGTATTAAGAGACAGGAATCAGTTACTATGTATGCAGATTCAACAGCACCAAAGCATCAAAAATATTTACAGCAGGGGACATTTGGAAAATTGAATAGCAAATACATGTTGGATGGCATGTCTGTATGATGCCAAACTTTTCAGAACACAATCACCCAGTACACTATCTGCAGAAAGTATTGCTTGGGAGTAGCATTTGACAGACATGTTCATTTGCTATAGAGCAGTGGTTCCTATTTAAAGAACTATACACACAGGTCTCAGTCAACCTAACTATTCCCTTCTAAGTGTCTTCCCAGAAGAATTAAAAATGTAATACCACAGCAATATATGTGCACTCATGTTTATAGCAACACAATTTGTAATAGCTAAATCTTGGAAACAGCACAAATGCCCATCAACAGAGGAATGGATAAAAAAGATGTCTTTTTATACAGTGTAATACTACCCAGCCATAAAGAAGAATAAATTTGAGGCTTTTATGGGTTAGTGGATTCAACTAGAGACCATACTCATAAGTGAAATAAATCAGAGTCACATGTGTAGACATTGTATTGTCTCGCTAGTGTGAGGAACTGAAAGAATGAATATGGTCCAAAATGCACAATAGATGTTGTAAAAGAGAAAGAAATTGTTCAAAAGGAAAAAGGAACTAGGATAGGGGAAGGGGAAAGTAAAAGGAAAAAAGCAAAACACAGGTTATACTACTAATTTCTCTTAGTTCATTGAAAAGAAAGGTTTGTGCTAATACTGTTTGGAGATATTTTAATGGCTATATCATGTATCCTGATCACTTTTAAGCTAATAATACTCAATGTATTAACTATTGTTATTCTATTATTTTGTTATGAAGTTCTGTTTCACTTTTATCTATAAAATAAATTTTTAAAAAACTGAACACAAATGTAGAGCGAGGCTTACAATAGCTAAGAGATACCTAAGGAACTAGATAGGCTGTCACCAGGGGCAGCTGGTGATGTCAACTGTTGGGTCACTGGTCGCTCGGGTGTTCCCTCCCCTCCTGAGGACCAGGGACTTGAACTCCCTGAGGGCTCCTGAGTGCACCTTGGGGGCGCCTCCTTGCTCTCCCAGGCGGGTCATACCAGAGCCTGCGCGGTGGACCCGACCTGGCGCTCAGGGTGGAGTCTCCGCTTCCCTCGGCGTCCTCCTGCGCCAGAGCTGCAGACCTGAGCTGTTCCCACCCCCATAGATCCCGCCACCTTTTGCAGACGTGCAAGACCAGACCCTTGGATGCCGCCACAGTACCTAAGAGGTCCAAGGCCAGGGATCACCGACTCCTCGTGTTCTCCGTTTGCCACTGCAGTTTTTTCTGAGACAATCTCCCAGAGGAGGATATCTCTTTGTTTATTTGCCTGGAAACGCTCTAGTGCTAAGAGATTAGTGTTCAGATCTAACTTGACAGAATTCAGAGCAGAGCAGGACAGGGCAGGTTGTGATGACAAGGACACATTGGCAAACGTCTTCTTTCACTATATTCTCTATGTATAATAATGTATATTCTCCACAGGAACTTTGTCAGTTACTGAAGCAATTGCAACAGGACTGAAGTAATATCTCTGAAAATAATTCCAGACCACATAGAGTACTAGTCCAGGAAGGTATTCTAAGGCACCAGGTGGGAGGATTTTAAGTAAAAAATGATCAGGCCTGGAACTACGGGACACTCAGGGACAAATGCACACAGGCCCATCACCACCACCAGTGGATCAGCTCAGAGGGGACAAGACGGGCTCCAGCGGAACTGAAGCAAAACCCAGAAAGACCATGCACTGCAAGGCTGTTGACCACAGCAAAGGTGGAAACAACCGCCAGGCCTTAGAGTGGGTCACGATGTGTTCTCCCCATGAATACAGCTGTGAATACCAATGACTCCTACCTTGTGTAAAAGAACATCAACAAGTCTTAGAAATATTACAAGGTTATTGTATGAGAACACAAAGAATATGCCACCAAAAATGTGGAAATGTGCATGTTACTGTTATGTGCATTTTCTAAATTATTTTGTAATCATTCCTTGTCTTGTTCGACCATTAAATTTTCTCTCCTATGGTATTTACCCTTGTGAGTTTGGTTTATTTCACTTAAGAGAATGGTCTCAAGTCGTGTCCATTTATTTATAAATACTTCAATGTGATCATTCTTTATAGCTGAGTAGTACTCCATTGTATAAAAATGCCACAACTTTTTTATCCATATGAGATTTGATAAGAGTATATAAGACTTTATGGTAAGCATGAGTCCCCATCTCACAGCTTCGAAGTCTTTCAAAGTTTTCAATCAGTTGGAATGGTTTTATCCTGTTTTGTTTGACTGTATCATACCTGATGATATGAATAGCTGTTTTGAAGAAAACAAAACATTGTGACAGCTATTGCTGATTTAATATCATCCTTCTTAGAAGTCCTACCATGCTTTTTTTTTGTTCTACTACCATTGGTTCTATCACATTGTGTCTTATTGGAATTTGAATATGTGTGATAGCTTAAACAAATTTTTTTTCGTTTCTATCAAAAATGAGATATTACAGTACTCATTGAACATTTTCTGTTATTCAGTTCAGAAAGCCCTGTAATTCTTTCACTCTATGCATGGCTTTATAGTATTGTGTTATGTTTGATATTATTGTATTTGAAACTATGCTTAACTATAGCAGAGTAAGAGATATGGTGTTAGCTACTGTTGATGTCCAGTTGACATAATGTAAAGTACTGTGTTGCCTATGTTGTCCTGTTCTGATCTGCTCTGTACTGCCCCCTTTTGTTTTATTGTCTTTCAAATAAAAAAAAAAAATTCTCTCCTAGTAGCCGAGAAGCCAGCTAGTAACTTGACAAAGGTTTTCTTAAATGTCAGAGCCAAAATAAATACATATAAACAAAACTGCTAGTCCAGCTCTACATTGTATGTAGATTGGCTGTGTGTGGGAGCCCCATACTTTAGTGCTCCCAAAAGTTGTTTAGACCTTTGCCTTAGCTTTCACTTCCTGTTTGCATGGGCCTAAAGGTCAGACAGAGGTGAAAGCTTGGAGTCTTGTCAAGACTCTTCTGAGCAAGTTCCCAGCCTTGCAGTGTACGTGGCCTTCCAGGCTTCACAGCACGCATCATTTTTCACAACCTTGGTTCCCCCATGTCCCTCTGTCCCCAGTCTTTTCCTTCTGAGCTTTTCAATCTGTGTGCCCCTTGCACCCACCTTTTGTTCCTTACCCCAGAACAGCTGTGACTATTGTGTTTGTTTTTAAATGCTTTTGACAAGTATTGTCTGAGGTTCATTTCACTCACGAGAAAGTCCCAAAGGGGTGAAACCTAGGCAAGCCCCTGAGCCATGCTTCAGGGAGCTAGACAAGTCTAAACACAAAGGACATCCCTTTGGGAACAAGTTCCTGTGTCTGTCTCTGGTGTGGGCAAGCTGGCCACGAATGCAAGCTACCTTGGCCATGGCCACAGTGGAGGGAGGGAGTAGGGTTAATTTAAAGCACCATAACATTCTCTAAAAACTTGACAGCTTGTTTACTTCTTTAGGTCCCCAGTTGTTTTTTATTGAAGTTCAGAGTTGTAAAAAAGTTGATTCTGGCAAAATTTTTTCCAGCTTAATCGTTGCTTCAATGGAGTCCTGATGTTCTCTACTATTTTTTGTGATACAGTATCTCCAGCAATCTTAATACTATGTATAAACAGCTACTCCCAGCAAATGCTCTTTGAACTGGACTTATTTCAATAGTGCTCTCATAGTTAATGAGTTGAATAAAATCTGTGACATGAGTTCCTTTAATATTTGCTATCCTGTTTTGATTTTGCCTTTGGTTTTTCATAATTGTTAAGCTATTCCTCATTAGTGGTAGTAATGATTTGGAATTTTGTTTATGGTCTAATATCTAATCAAGAGCTTATCTCTGTTGGTTGAAGATGGTTTAAAAAGCCTTGTCCCATTTTTTTTTTTCTGTTTTTCTCATTGTAAGCTCAAATCAATTAAGAAAGGAGAAAAATTTTAAAATCTAAACTGGCCAGGTTGTGATTATGTATACTTGTGGCTAAAACTTTATAAATGAAGCTCTAAGCACTCTTTATTTTTGTCTGTGAGAAATCTCTTGTAAATACCACCATAAGATGATTTAAGGTTCATAACTTGTCTTTAACACCTCTTAAAAGACATTAAAGGAATTTTGATTGAAAATTTTTTTTCCTTATCTGTAGATATAAATGTTTTAATAAATATAAATTTCTCAAAGTTACAGAAAATAAGGCCACTAATTTATAATACTTCTAAGTGAGCGACATTAAAAATAATCTTTATTTGGGCTGGGGGGGGTGTCGTAGCTTAGTGGTAGAGACCTTTCTTAACATGTGTAATTCCCTGAGGCCTAGAATCTCAGTATTTTGAGATGCTGAGCTAGGAGAATTACAACCCTGAGCCCATCCTGGGTACCTTTGCTTAGAACTTATTGAGGCTCTGTCTCAAAAACCAAAAAGCAAACCAAACAAACAAGGGAAAAACCAAGAGGCTAGGGATACAGATCAATGTGAAGGCCCTGAGTTTAATCCCTAGCACTATTCCCCACCCCAACATACATGCACACACACACACACACACACACACACACACACCCCACAAACAAAACCAAGGAAATAAGAGAGGAAATATAAGACATTTCATAGACAACAATTCTTTAGATAGGATCCCCAAAGCACAGACAACCAACTAAAGTACACACAAATAGGATTATATCAAACTAAGAAACTTCTGCACAGCAAAGGAAACAAGATTATGAGACAATCTACAGCATGGGAGAAAATATTTGCAAATGGTACATTCAGCAAGGGGTTGACACTCAGAATTTATAAGGAATGAAAAAGTCCTAGACAGCAAAAATCAACCTACTTAAAAAGTGGGATAAAAATAACTACAGAGACACTTGTATTGATCAGCTTTCTCTCACTGTAACCAGATACATGAGAAAAACAATTTGAAAGGAGGAAATACTTATTTTGGCTGATGGTATCAGAAATTTCCTCCCATGGTTGGCTGGCTCCAAGGGCAGAAGCATGATAGAAAGGCATGTGGAGGAAAGCTACTTGATTCGTATCTGTCTACCCTTCAAAGCCATTGACCCAGTGACCTACTTCCTCCTGCTGGGTTCCACAGCACACTGATTCATTGATGAGTTAAGCACCCTTATGACCGATTGCCTTCTGAAAGACCCATCTCTGACCATAGACTTTGGGAGACATTTTATGTCTAAACCATGTTTCAGAAAGACATAAAAATGGCCAACAGATATGTAAAAAAAATGTTAAATTTCATTAATCAGAGAAATGCAAATCAACACCTCAGTGAACTTTCATCTCACCCCACTTAGAATAGTTATTC
The DNA here is from genome assembly GCA_004027295.1 of Dolichotis patagonum. Taxonomy (NCBI): domain Eukaryota; kingdom Metazoa; phylum Chordata; class Mammalia; order Rodentia; family Caviidae; genus Dolichotis; species Dolichotis patagonum. The sequence goes on from PVJX010003876.1 coordinate 78,809, forward strand.
TGAAAAAGATGAGAAATAGCCAGGCGCATTTGTAGACACCTGTAATTCTAGCTACTCAGGAGGCTGAGGGAGGATTGCAGATTTGAGAAGAAACTGGGTAATTTAGTGAGACTCTATCTCAAAGAATTTTTTTTAAAAGGACTGGAGGTGTAGCTCAGTGGTAGAGCACACCTGGGTTCAATTTCCAGTACCAATAAACTAACTAAACACATGCTGGCCATGACATGGATAAAAGGGACTCAAACACTATTAATGGGAATGTAATTTAGTATGGTCATTATGGAAATAGTACAGAAATTCCTCAAAAATCAAAACTAGAACTATCACATGATCCAGAAATTGCACTACTGGGTGCATAATCAGATCACTATACCTAAAATGTACCTGAACGCCAATGCTTACTGCAACACTATTCACAACAGACACATTATAAAATCAACCCAGATAGATGCCCATCAGTGAGTGGAAAAATGTGCTAATTTACACAATGGGATACTACCTAAGAATGAAATTCTGTAATTTTCAGAAAAATGGACAGATTTGGAGATCATTACATTGAGTGAAATAAGCCAGACACAGAAAATTAATACGTTCTTACTTTTGGAAAGCAGTATGATAACTTTGTAGAAGTACAGATGGAATAGTAGTCACTAGAAAAGGGGAAGGGTCTGGAGTGCAAAGAAATTAAAATTTTAGGGACTGCAAAAGGTGATGGGGGGATAGGAAGGGGGGTAGATGAAAGGAGGGACATGATGACCATGATATATATATATGGAAATATCACAGTAAATGCCATTAATTTCTACAATAATTATAAAAATGATGGCTGTATCTTTTTTCTGTATTAACAATAGAGTATAAACCAGAATATTTAAATATTGTTAAATGAAGTTGGCAATTGATTTCTCAATAAAAGACTATTTGGAAACTCCTAAACTTCTTACACTGGTGCCCTCATTAGATAAGTTAACATTACTCTCATAACACTCACATTATATTTGGGACAGGTGGAAACAAATTGTGTTCAAATAAGTAATTTTACAAGTGATTATGCTTTGTATGTCAGTATGAATGTAATTTTCTAGTAATTTAAAACTTTGGATTCAAATTGAGTTAATTAATGGATAATCTAAAATGTGTAATTAACAAAGGTAGCTGAGATACAACAACAATAGTTGACAATAGAAAAACACTATTCAGGGTAATAAATAAATAATGCTGGGTGAGGTGGGCAATACATGCCTGTAATCCCAGCTCTTTGAAGGCTGGGGCAGAAGAAGAGTTCCAGGCCAGTCTGGGCTTTCCAGTGTGCATACACAAGGCCACCTAGAACTGCACAGTGAGGCCCTATCCCATGTGAAAAAAACAAAAACAGAAAAAATTTTCAGGAGCAGTTTCATCTTTATGTGTCAGTGTTAGAAAGCACGCACAGGCACGCGCACACACACACACACACTTTAATATCTGTAAAAATAGAATTAGAATTGAAAAAGGTATTTTATAGTGAGAGAAAAATTTGGCAGAGCATCCTGTGCTTTGATGATGCACTTAAAAGTGTGTGAAAGGGGCAGGCAGGGAAGACTGGTGAAACCCTTACTGGCAAGTACTACACTAGCACAAAACTAGAATTTGGGTGTTAAAAGTAAATTGCAGGCTAGAGATGTAGCTCAGTGGCACTGGGCCTTAGGTTCAAGCCTCGGGAGAGAAAAGAAGGGAGGCTGACTTGCTTTTGGTTTCTATATAATTTACTCAGGCGGACTCTGTATTGCATTAATTCTCTTTTCTTCTTTGTACTTAGGTCTTTGACTATTCAAAGCCAAGCCAAGAAAAAAGTGCAGCATATTTTACACTACAGCTGTATTTGTGACTTCTCAGTGTCCCCGGAAAATAACCACTTTGACTACTGTTCTATCGAATATTTCACATCTACTCACAGGTGCATAGCAATACAACTCACAATCAAATCATGGTCATGAGTCACAGGTTGCCTAGAAGCTCCACAGTAAATGGCACATTGTATTTCTGAACTAAATAGAAAATTCAAGATTGAGCTCTGACTACTGGGACAATACACAAATGAGAAAAAATTACAAGCTGTTTGAATCAAGTTCTATTTTAATGATAAACTAATCAACCGTTTTTTAAGTCCTTTCCACCATTCTTTCCTTCCAAATAGTAACCATTAAATGGTCAATGTGTCAAATGCAGTTAAAGTAATATGCTGAAAGTTTTGTGCTTCAGTCTTTAATCTGACTGTTCTTAAATACTGAGGAAAAATTATAAAGTAACAAAAAATTTAGTAAAAAGTGGTTTGTGAAAACAGGGCATTTGGAATTTTTTTTGGCTAGTTTTTCTAGGTATATGCTAGGTATCAGTAAGAGCATATTTCACAAAAAAGAAAGATAACCGAGAATTGTTACCTTTTAAAAAATTGTTCCAATTAAAAAAGTATTTTTGTATAAAATCACTTAAAAGTTTTCAGGGAGAAATGAGTACTAATAGCATGAAATTACTATTCCCTATGTGCTTACTTTGAATGTTAGCTTTACATTTTACGTAGTATGAAAGAGCTCAGTATCTGTGCACCCACTTAAGTGGAAATTTTTCATCTGCCATTTAACTTTTCCCAGAAATTTCACTAATTTTTGCAGTTACCTTTCACAAAAGTATCTGAACGCTGAAGTATGTATCACTTAACACAGTAAATTACACATATGAACGTCAATAACTGTTCCAAGCAGACACATTTTTACAAAGTAAATGAGTTATTTTTAACTTCCATTTTATAATTAACTGACAAAATCTCTTCAGTTAATTTTTAATTTTTTATCATTGCTGGAACTTAATATCTGATACTAACAAATGAGGGGCTTGACTCAATTTTAGAAGTTCCAGACTATTTTTGGCAGGTTTAAACATAGATACATGGAAAAGGTACTGACATGGCAGCCCAACAGGAGAGGTGGAAGGAACTAGGTAGGGAGCCATACATACCCTTCTAGGCCACAAACTAGTGACCTGCTTCTTCTGATTAGGCTTCACTTAACACAAATCACCAATAACACCCCATAACCCAATCACCTTTCAAAAAGCCACCTCACCCTGCGAGCTCATGACATGGCTGGGGCATATGTGTGCGCATCCATATAAACAGACAAGCAATGAAAACTTAATGAATCTGTATTTACCTGACTTCTGCCACACAACCACTTTCGTGGTTGTCCAACTGTCCATTGAAATTATGTACCAAGTGTTTTACGTTCTTTTAAAATAGTGAATAAAGAAATGAGTCTTTACAAAATAGCGTAGAAAAACAAGTTTTCTATTTATTTAAAAATAAGTTTATAGTTACTACATTGCAGGGACAGAAATTCTTACACATACATTCTAGTTTGTATAAAAGGATCCAAAGAATTATGCATCAAAACTAACATAGAAAGTGTCCACGTAACAGTAAAGAAAGGTCCAATCAGTATGTACAAAAAGAAAGGGCACTGCTATTGTGGTGTGAGACCGCTGTTCATAACTTGATACTCCAGGTCTGGAAGGAGAAATCAAAAACCTTAAAGCTAAGTCATTAATTTGCTTTTAATTCTTGTTACCACATAAAACAGATTTGCTTGTGTTTACCATTTTCTGTACAAAATAAAACAATTTTAATTTGAAAATGTGTCAGTTTCAACTTCAACCCTCTAGGTCAGTTACTTAAAAACTGAGCTACATTCTACACATGTCTACATATCCTGTGACAGGATTTAAGTTTTCTAAAAGATCTCTTAGAAGACCTGTCTTCTTGCAGTTTTAATATGGTCCAAAAATGTAACTTTTGTTTTGTCTCATTTTATAATAGTGTATCATTGTGAAAATTCAACACACTTTCAAAAGTAACCAATGTGTGTGTACTATATACCATCTTCAAACTATTTTGTCAGCTCCTTCAATGTAGAAACTCAGCCCACACACTGTTGTTTTTGGTTTGTGCCATATAAGGTTAATTTCCTGATAATCTTATCTGCATTAGAAAAGTATTTCAAAACAGCTATCAAAACTAAAAATATATATTGCTATATATAGCTCAGATTTTTTCTAGTCACTGTTTTACTGTAGTGTGTACATGGTTTATCACTGGAGCACTCTAATGAGTCTTCTGACTCAGTTTCTGACTCAGCAACCTCTTCCTGGGTGCTGCATAGTTCAAAATGACTTCACTTGGAGTGCTTTGCTAATTACAATTAACCAAAATAGTTTCTTAGTAAGTGTATATTAATTTTAGCTCAAATCACTTGGAAATTAGAGGTACTAAGGGAAGTGTAACAATGGGAGTAAACATTTTCCAATATTAACAGTAAGACAAATCCTCACCTATATATAACTTAAAAAAATCACTGCTCAACTTGTTTAGGAATATTGTCTAGATAAGTTGGAGGGTAATGCACAGAACATAAAAGTAACTCCCCTATCATGACTTTTAAACATGTATCTCTTCCATACAAGGTGTACACGGATAGCCCTTTTAATCACTCATCTATCTTGGTCGTGTCAACTTATTCAAACAAATTTCAGGTGAAGCAAAACATTCAGAATAAAGTTGCTTTCTTTATATAGAAAACAGAAAATCAAAACTGCTTCCAGATTACATTTGAGAAATACACAGGTAGCTATATGTGCATAAAATGGAATGTCAAAATTAAACACTGCTAAGTATAGGGACTGATTTGTAACAATCGTTTTATGACATGTAAATACTGCTATCACACAAAATGTTATCTCAGTATATTTGTTAAAATATTTGATTAATCTACTATACTCCAGACAAGGGAAAGTTCTAGATGGTACCTGAAGATCTTTTCTCTGCTCAGTGTCTTATGTAATTCACTTCCAAATGATAGTCAATCCCATGTAACCTGTTGTGATCTAATAAAGCTCACAAAACTTGACAATTTGTAATAATGCCCCCCCATTTTTGTAGTGAAGCTGTGCAATAGAAACAATGAAAATAATGCTAATAAACCTTAAAATCATAAATATATACAGAACACAGTCCAACACTGTAACAGCAGACTGTAAAGGATAAAATTTTAAGAAGCTAGGTATCTACTGCCAAAGGCTGTAAGACTGTTAAGCAGACTGTATATTTAAACTACCCAGTGGCAAAGTTTAAATCTTGTAAGATTCATCTGGGGCTTGTGGGGTAGAAAGAACATTAGGGTTGAGGACTTCAGAAATATGTAAAGTGTTTCTACATTCCATGCAAGTAACAAATATTTCTGAAACTCTGAATAAACTTGAGTATTTTTATTGCTCACCTAAGATAAGTGCCAATATTTCCCCTGCCTTTACATACATGATGTTATTGTTTCAAAGAAGATAGTTTTTGAAGTGGTAAAACAAAACAAAAATATGGTGAATTAAATTTCTTGATTCAACTTTTGTTATATATAGAAGCTAAATTATAAAAATATAAAATCTAAATATATCTGGTATTACTACTACATTTTTAAGTGTTTCAGATACAAATAATCTGATCAAAGTCACTTTGCTTTACTAAGAAACCAGTGTCTGAAAATGTCCAAATATGGTCATAAATATACAGTGTCTTCAGAACAGAAATAACACATTTATGTGTGATAGGAAAGCTGGCAAATCCTCATTTTCCGTGCTCCAGAGTTGGAAGGAACTAATTCACACCACACTAGAGGCTCTCCACCCTAAGACTGTATGTACTTCCTTCTGTACACACCTTAAAAACTATACAGCTTTTTTTACAAAAATGGGTTTATAGTCTATTATTTTTCCTAACACAATGCAGATAACATCAGGAAATTACATATTTCAAATAGATTGCCTTCAAAAGCAACTAATTATTTTGATTTAAATTTCAAACATACACACTATTAATTTCAGTAATGGTGTAACTTGAGACTCATTTTTCTATACAACCAAGCCGTCATTTCTGCATTACGAAGTTTAACTACTGAATTTTAATTATATAGTTAAATATATTTGTTAGAAAAAAATAAATATACAAAAAACCTGAAAATTTTGAAGTTATTTTTTTCAACTGTAAAATCACAGCAATTCAGTCAAGATCTGGAAAAATGGTTTACTTAATTTCACAGGAAGATTTCTGTACAAATTTAGTTACAAACGATCTAAAAAGCCCAAATGCATCACTTTTTATTCTTCTTCAAGACAGTTAAATGACCATTAACATTTATCCTATCTGAAATGAGAAAAGAATTATGTAATATATTTTGTCACGGTTCAATTAAAGACTTTATTTTTCTACATTAGTCATGCTGATACATATTTTCTCCATTCTTGCTTTTTAAAAATGTAGTATTTGAAAATTTTGGTTACATTTTTGTACCATATCAGTCCTCAGAAAATACTACATTCTTTAAACTTTAAAAAAAAATTGGACAATAATTTTTAAACAATAGAAATGGTATTCATGTTGGGTTTTAAGGTATAACTAACTGTACCATAAACAAATAAATAACTGCTTTCCTTTTCCATAGCAGTACATATAGCAATACATTCTCCTAAGTCATATAGTTATCATTTACAATAGACAACTTAAATTTTACTAATGATGCAAAAAATAATAGAATACAAGGCACAATCATTAAATGGAGTTTTTCTTTAGGGTGTATATTGACATACCAGCGTGATAAAGATACGGTAAAAAGTGCAGAAAAACACAATGTGCAATGAGACCACTGTATAAAACATGATTGCATAAAAAGTGATTTGGCCTATTTTAACCTTTAATAATTGAAAATAACCAATCTTTCCCTTAAAATTAAAACTATAAAGTATGACATTTTAAAATTATTTTTATTCTACCACTATCTAAAAAATCCTGAAAAAAGAATTTATACCTGGGTATATATAAGTATGTGTTTGTATATATATTTAATTATACCCATTTATTAATATATACACATACACACACAGACACATTTCTTTGTAAGCCATTTTAGCCTATCAGATATGTCTAAAGTTTAGAAATGACATCAATCCAGATCAACAAGTAAACATCAAATCTCATACTTTTTTTCCTGTATTTTCCTTGAATCCTTTAACCACTTAAACATTTTTTTCTAAGACATCTCTGTCAAAGGACCCACCAGTGCATTATTTTCTACTCAGTACCCCCAAAAAAGATATATCTCAGCATAACTCTTTAATAACTTGCTCTTTAGAATAAATAGCCTTTCTAATATTGAAAAGTGTATGCTGTCCTGACAGTCAAAAACAGGCTTTCCACTGCACTGATTTTCAGTCTTTGGCACAATAAACAGAGATTGAGTGATTGATATAAGAATCAAGGTCTGAAAAATTAGACAGTCAAATGTTTTCCAATGTGGATATGTTTCCTTTTCATCAGTATATTTTCTCTTGTTTGGCAGAAATGGAATAAAGCAAAATTATTTTCTAGGTAACTTCACAGATGAGCATACTACAACTAAAAATTTTCAGGATATTAAATGGTGAGAATTTTCTATTTACCTTTAGAGGAAACACATTTCTTAATTTACTGCTACTCTGTGTAATATGTCTTCCTAAGGGCATGACTTCTGTATTAATAAAAATGTACCTTGCTTGGTCAAAAATAATTATTTGTAACATGAAATGTTCTATCACTAGGAATACTATGCTCCTTAAGAGTGTAGCAGAACTGTCTCTTCCATAAATAAATCAGGAATTCAATAGGTCCTCAATTTCGTTTCTTTCAAACACTGAATGAATGTGGAAATGCATAACCTATCTAAGGGCAATAAATAGCAAACATTTAAAATATATATGTATATATTTATATATATTCATTTAAAGAAGTGAAGTGTCTTCTAAGATTTCTTTCTTTTTTGCAAGTCAAATCGTAACATTCCCTAATCCATCATAGCAGCAAGGAAGTAGAAGCCTTAGTTCTACTTATTCCTTAACTGTACCTGCTTTATAGATTTTTGAAGTAAGTATTTTGGTTCAAGTTACCAACCAATTAAATTAGCTTTTGCTTTTTCAGTCAACTTTCGGACTCGTCCTCTACTAGAGGTTCCAAAAGTTAAAGAAGTGTCTTCAAACAACAACTGCCTTTGCTCCTCTTCAGAGTCATCCTCGTTATAGAAAGCTGTCCTTCGGCCTTGGTTTCGAGTTCTCATGTGGGGCTCAGAGCCTTTGAGTGCTTCAAACTCTTCTTCCTCATCTATAATAGGATCATCTGTCTTTTTCCGGTTACTTCTCCTTAGTACTTTAACATTGGCAGGAACTAAGAGATCTGAATCTAGTTTTTGTGTTTTTATCTTCCTTTTGGGTTTTCTTCCTCCCCGATTCTTTTTCTGTAGCAAATCCTCTTTAACAATATTTGTTTCAGGCAGAAAATTGCATGTTGAAGAAGGAACTACTTCATCTCTGCTGGGATGCAAGTTATTCTGCTCTGTATTTTCTGACTTTGCATACTGTAGTTTTTTAGGCTTTCTTCCCCTTTTCTTGTGTATCACTTCACTGCTATGGGTATTCATATCTCCCTTGGGTTTCCTTCCAGGCCCCCTCTTCACAAGTTTTGACGGCTGTCCTCCATGGCCATTTACTTGAATGGTTCCAGGTATAACAGCATTGTTCTTATAATCTCCTAAAGTGGAAAAAACAACATTTACTACACAGAATTTTTTTGTCTCACCCTTAAACTAGTCAATAAAGGGCTGCTGGTATATGTAATAACATAATTCAAATTTTTTTACTAAAGTAAAAAAAAGTACTAATCAAAAGTTAACAGAAAGATGATAGCTGAGATTAACAAAGGTATCTTTCTCCTACATTCCAATGCATGTTTTTGTTTGAACTACACAAATGATGTTTATTTGCACCGCTAAATCACACAAAATGTTCAGTTGCATCATATTTTATTGTTTAACTCATTAAAGGATTTTTCTGTAGTCATTCAATTATTGAAAACAATATCAAATTTATTTAATTCATAAATTTGTATAAATAAGCACATTACCTTTTGTTTTCTTTTAATAATTTGATCAATGTAAGGAAGAATAAGAGATAATCAAGACCAAGTAATTCTAACTCTTACTTGATATCCTTTTGAATGTGGTGACTTCTATGATATGAGAGAAGACTGAACAGTATCAAATAATTTATATCAAAAGATGGTATTTCAAAAGTTGAAAGGTAACAAGACAGCATTAAACTAGGAGGAAAAAGACATTCCAAAGAAAGAAGAACAGAACAATGACATCTAGGGATTTCAGATGGAACATAAAAGGAAGAGAGAAGATAAGGGAATCTGGAATGTTAGGAAAGAATCAAGTAATGAAGAATCTTTAAGAAGCAAAACTAAAACTTAAAAACTAAAAATTACAATCAGATTCCATAAAGGATTTTTCTGAGGAACAAAGGATTTTAGTTCTGTGAATATGTCTGTGCATATGTATACACATACACTAAACAGAAATGATCAGAAATACCAGTTGGGCTTCAATGGACAACGTGAACTAGAGTTGAGATGTTAAACAGAAAAAAAAAAAAAAAAAAAAAAAATCAGTCAGGGAACTAAGAAAATAGTTCAAGCAAGAAATGATGTCGTCTGAATTAAGGCCATGGAAGTAAAACTACATTTAAGGACTGGGGGTATAGCTCAGTGGCACAAGCACTTGCCTGACAAGCACTTCCTGAGTTCGAGTCCCAATTACTCCTCACCCCCCAAAAAAAGATTTAAGAGGTGTTACAGGAGAGAGACTACTGAACAGATCTGGGCACTAAAGAGAAGGGTGGGAGGACTCTTCAGTTTTAAGCTTTAAGCTCATGTAGGTAGATACATGTCAATGACAGTAAGTGAAATTGCTTTAAGCTCATGTAGGTAGATACATGCCAACGACAGTAAGTGAAATAACATTTCAGCAAATAAATTAATGCCATTAATGTTAGGAAATGCTTTAGGCATATATTGGAAGTCCTGATACAAAATGTTTATTATTGGACTGTTTGCGACCCTGAAGCCACACTATTTTAACATTCTATCTGATAGATGTTGTTAGTGACTCGCCCCATCTTTCATATGTAACAGACTTTCTAAAAACCTCTGCACTTGAAAGAACTCTTGTGAGGATAACTGTAAGGAACCAGAAGATGCACACTGAAACTGAATCCTGACCACAGGCAACCCTGATGTATTATCATTTAATGTGTTGTATTTTCTGGCCTAACCAACAATCTGAAAGTAAAGAATGCTACCCTAGGCTAACTGAATCAAATTTTATTTAAACTCTGAAGATGTATTTATTAAGGTGTAATAACTCAAAAACTAAACTATAACATTAAAAGCCTCTAACTGTAGAAACATTCTATTTCCATATAGTGAGCTCTTATCTCTTTAAATTTTATGACAATAGTCTGCTATTGCTATAAAACTGCAAACCAAAGGATTCCGTTATATTTATCAATACAGACTGTGTGACTTTTAAAATATGCAACCAAAAAGGGGAGACAAATGCTAACTCCAACAGAAGCATCATTTATAATAAAAATGCTGCATCATGAATACCAGTAGCATTTTACCTTGTTCAATGACAGCTGATGACTTTGAAAGAGTGGCTGCCTTTGAGAGTACAGGTGACTTCATTTTACGTTTAACTGGCTTTTCCTTTTCCATGTTTTCTTTTGCAGAATTATTCTTAGCGCCATGAGTAAAAGTGGACTGACCAGGACTTGAAAGAGTATTCAAAGCTTTGGAATGTTTCACCGAATTCTCTAGTACTAAACACATACACAAAAGATTAAAAGTTGAAACCTGTTGAATCTAAACAGAAGTAGTTTGAGATTTCTTCTAACCTGAACTGCCTGAAGTAGCCAAGACAAAACCTATGTTTAAAGCTTTCTCTAGAAAGATACTTTCTTTTTTTTAAGGGCTGGTGAATAAACTTCATGCACATGAGGCAAGTACTCATACTAGCGGACTGCACCTGCAGCCCAGAATACATTTTTTAGTAAGAAAAAATGACATACCCAACTGGAAACTCTAACAACTACAGCACTTTCAGAAGCTATTTAATTAGTTCAAGATTATGACAGTAAGTCTTGGCAAACTACTAGCAAGTTTAGAAACTGGGACGAATTCAGGCAGTTTAGATCAGTTTGATATTTTTAAAGCATCATTCTATTCCTAAATTTGAATTTTCTAATCTAAAACAGGAAGGAAGGAAGGTGAGAAAGAAGAGAGAGAGAGAAAGAGAGAGAGAGAGAGAGAGAGAGAGAGAGAGAGAGAGAGAGAGAGAGAGAGAAAGAGAGAGCAAGCAAGCAAGCAAGCATGAAGAAAATCACTGAAACTTAGGGCAAAGTAAAAACCTAAAAAGCAGCAGCAACAACTACCACCCACCAAACCTACTTCAATTGAGAAAGTGTAAGTCTTACTTGCTTTCCCTGGAACTGCAGATATATTAGCTTTTGAAATAAAAGTCTTTGCTGTGGCTGATGAAGTAGATGGTTGCTCAGTAGTGACAACTGGATCTACAACCACCCGGTTGCTTCTGGTTCGAACCACAGAACTAGATTCTGTTTTACCATTTATTTGAGCAGCATTATGCCTTGGTGGTACTGATCGCGTAGGTGTGGAGAGTGAAGAGGTAGAGATTTCTGACTTTAGCTGGGGTTTTATGATCCTTTTTTTCCTTTCAGGGCTGTAAGTAAGATCACACTGTCAGTCATTCTGTCAGATCTAAATAATTTAAAACAATTTAGTAATATTGCTGGATTCAATATTTGTACTATTATGAAATATGTTAAAATATGAAATTTTTGGTGGATTTCATATGGTGTGAGCCTTTGAAAAGTGAATTATTTAGTGAAGGATTGCCATAAATGCTATAGTTATGACAGAAAGCATGATGCCATCACTACCCTAAAAATGCTTTTACTTTGTAGATTTAGCAGTTTGAATTTAAGCACTTACACTAGTAAAGCTTTAGTTTAAAAGATTAAAAATCCTCCACATCATAGGAACTTGCAAGTCAAATATATCATTCTGTAATATAGGGAATAGTAAAGGAAGTATTAAAAAACACCAAATTCTATCACTTAGATGATAAAATTATATAGCTGTTATGCAAGTAAGAAGAATTACACACCTGGATGCAGCACTACTGGACATAGAGCTGCTTCTGTTTCTTTTCTTCCTCCTTTTGGTTAAGGTATTTCTTTTATGAAAACGAAGAGCGGACTTATAATCTGATAAAACTGAACTAATGTGTTCTTCAAAGAAAGCAGACAGGCGCAAACTCATGCTGTAAATCTATGGAAGGAAAACACTAAATCGTGATATAATTCTCAATGAAATGCCTATTCAGAGAATACTGAAATTTAAAGTATTTTTCTAATAAAATATTTGGAGAATTTAAACATGGCTTTTGATATTCCTTCTTCCCAACCTCTTCTGATAAGAACTAAAACATTTTTACAATCCGGTAATTTTTGAGTTTAGATTATGAATCCTTCAAGTTTTCAAATATTTAAAAGAATGAAGTTTTACTCTGAATTTAGATGGCTCATGGAGACCAAACTCCTCGCTATAACTCTATTTTATGGTAACTATCTCTGAAGGTTTGCCTCCAGGGATTACTATCTATTCTTTCACTGGCACACATCACCTCCTTGTAATGTTGTGTTTAACCAAAGTAACTATTTATTTATATTTTTACTTATTTCTGAACATCAGAAAAATTCCCCATTCATTAATGTATAAAATGGCTAAAATTTTAACCCACATGGCTCTACTATACATAAAGACAATTTGTACACAGTATCTGTTGAATCACAGTATTTCAAGAAAAGTAAACACCCCTAACCATCAAAGAATGACAGCAGTAATATTTCACAGAAGGAACTGAGAAGGGGTAGCAGGACACTGTGTTAATCAGAAAGTTAACTTTACTCTAGATTTTCAATAAGCAACATGTGGCAATTTAGCATAAAAGAAAGCTAATTATATACCCTCGATCTTTTGCTTGGTGTATATGCTTTGGAATTACTAAAAATAAGCCTGACATCTTTGCATAACTCCATCGGTGATTCATAATTTCCAGCCTCTAAAGTTTCTCTAACAGTAGCAAAATCCATTGGCGTGTCAATAATGTCTCTGTAGTCCTAGAGGGGAGGAAAACAAGTGGCATTATTATTACTTCTCAGAACCAGATTCACCACAAGTTCTAGGACTATTAATAAACTCTTCTGAAACACAACAAACCCAAAACTTTATACGATCTATAAATTCTAAAGACTACTGACTCACTGAAACATAGTTCTATAATATGAGGAAATAAAGGCAAGCAAGCATGGTAACATCCCATTTATGTGGGGGCCTAAGTTCCATTAATTTCAATTTGCAGTGATCAAACATCATGAATAGCTGTCACAAGTTCTTCAAACTTCACTTCAGATGGAGAGTAAATTCCTCAAGGTCTCTCTTCACCTAGTTTGCAGGAAGGGTAGGTTCTCATTATTTGCTAAATACTGTCCACATTATTCTGAATACAGACGAGGTGACTGCATTCTTAAACATATTTTTGTAAGTTTGAAAAATTAAGTTATTTTCATTACAGAAATTTATTTCCCAAGAATACTATGTTTAACTGTAGTACTCTGGAGAGGGATGCAGATTTTTGTCCTGGTCTTGTCATTAAATAGCTGTACAGCTTCAAGAACTGAACTCAAATTCAACGTTAGTAAAATAAATGTGCTGGACCACAATTTCAAGTCGCTTCCGTTTTTTTCTATTTCATTGTCATTTTGTCTTTGAAATTTTGAACTTCTACTGTTCTACGGAAAGATTTTTTTTCTCATATATTACACTCAGGAATCATGTTTTGTCAAGTATTCATCAATCGAAAAAAACTGTCAGTACACAACTCTGTGTACATAGAACAGCTATGTTGTATGTATTCTCCCACTGAAATTTGTTACATACAATTTTAATAGGCTCATTCTACACACCATTATCAGTCTCTTTCAGAGTTTTCATTTCCTTATTTCTTTATGTACCATACTCTATGTAATCTCTTCAGATCTAGCATTAAATATTTCTTTTATATATTTAATTCTACATTATGACAAGTAATTTTATGACACTTACCAACTCATGATACTTCTGTATTTTCATCAAGTCAGAAAAACAGGTAATGAAGTCAGAGTATATCACATCTAGGTTATATCCCTTTTAAATTTTCATTTAAAACCAAGAATGTTATTTGAACTGTATAATCTTTATTAATTTAATAAAGAAATACGTTCCCTGTGGCTTGTTTTTCTTAATTTTGATTATTATGACATGTAAAAATATTTTCATGTTTATTAAACTTTTTTAAATGCATTCATAAATATTATACATAATAATGCCACCTTACATTTGCATATAGTATGCCATCATTTAAAACTATTATTTATATATGCTAATCTCCACAATTCTGTAAAGAAGTAGGTATTGTTTACTAGATAACGGGGTGTGTGTGTGTGAGTAAAGAAAATTATATCCAGATGGGAAAACTAAGTGAGCAGCTCAAAATCACAAAACTGTTAAGAGTAGAGCTATAGAATTAATTCTTTGAATACTTACCCTCAGGGTTTTTTTTTTTTTTTTTGGTATTTTAATACATTATTCAGCTTAGATTAACTACATAACCAAACAGATAGCGAGAACATGTATAAAACAATAAAAATGAAATGTAGTGGGGGGGGGGGTCTAGGGATATAGCTCTGTGGCACAGTGCCTACCTGACATGAGGTCCTGTGTTCAATTCTCCATACACCACCACCATCCTCAAAGTAGTAAACTAACAGGTAAGGAAGTTATTTTGAAAAATACCTACTGGATATTCAAGGAGATCTACAGGCTGGCGGAAAGGCTCTGAATCTTCACACTGAAATATGAGATTTAACAATTCTTGACATTGTTTCTTCCATGCTTGAATATCGTAAGACTGAGCTCTGTTACGCAATCTCCTTCTAGGTTGATGATCCTGAAATAAAAATGTTTAAATATATTAATAAAACAGCACATATATAATACAAATTACACTTTTACTGCAGTCTTGGTACAAGTTGAATATTCCTTACCTTATATACTTACACCAGAAATATTTTGGAGTCTGTGTCTCCCCGCCCC
Source organism: Dolichotis patagonum (assembly GCA_004027295.1). Lineage (NCBI taxonomy): Eukaryota > Metazoa > Chordata > Mammalia > Rodentia > Caviidae > Dolichotis > Dolichotis patagonum. Next base: position 93,972 of record PVJX010003876.1, read on the forward strand.
CCAACTTGATTTGCAGTATTTGCATACACTTTACTGGCTAAATATCCCTTAATTCAAAAATCTGCAAACAGACATTCTAAAATCCAAAGATTTTTGAAAGTCAGTGTTTAAAAACTTTTTAGTTTTTATTTTCAGATTAGGGATATTCAAGCAGTAACATACAGTCATTTGGATAAAAGAAATATTCATCTGCTTCTGAAAAACACGCATTTTATGATTCAAACTGATTTGAAAGTAATAGTCTGCCTTTAAAACCCCTAAGAGTGAAAAACAAGCTCTTAATACAATTCAATTCATACAAAATACCTCTGGTATAAGCAAAATCTGTATTACCTTCCTTTTTCGGGTAGAAGTTCCTGGTACATCAGCATCCTTCTCTTCTTCCTTTGAGGCAAGAACGTATCAAACTTACAAGACATTGTAGATTTCATTATATTCAACATTATATTTAAACGCATAATATACACAATACATATATACACTGAAGTTCTTTACTGACTAGTTAAAAAGTCTCCCCTTGTTCGAAAGAACTTTTTGTGACTATTAAGAAAATTTTGAACACTGTTTTATAAAAAAGTAAGCTGTTTTACTGGGTGAAAAATTATGCTAAGAGATTTTATCTAAAAACATAAATTTTACATACAACATAATGCCAATATAGTAATCACAGTGAAACATTACATACCTCAGAGTCAGACAATACTTTCTTCTTCATTGAATTGTAAAGTGGAATTATGTTATAACAAGTCTGATCTCTAAATAAAAATTAAAAGGTAAGACACAATAAGACCAAAGCCATGAGATATGTTGCTTTCAAAATCTATTCCTAAAACTAAATTTTAAAATAAAAGCGAAAGATTTTCTCAATTTGTTGCTTAGGTACACACCTTTAGTTTGTTCTGCTCCTTCCTTCAGGCATACTGTAGAATAAACAGCCTTCACTCTGGTCTATTTTGTTACATGAACTCAAGCCTAACCTCCCCAAGCATTGCTCAGTCACTGCTATTATACCTGAGATGCCTTCTTTTTACTCCTTGGTCCTTACGGTAAAGCTATTTTACCTACACTGAATTCTTTCTTTCATTCTTAAATGAAATTCCATATTATTTTGTCCTTGGTCATTTTCTCTTGACACCTTCACCTAAAATTATAACTCTCTCCTTACTTTCACTTTTTTCTTTGGATAGTATATAACCTTTATAGTATTTGGTAAATTTTCACTATTCTATCCCTTGATTTCTTCTTAAAACCCAATTAGTGGTCACAGGGAGACTCCTTTGAATTTTATCCTCTACAATCTCTTGACATCTATTAAGTTTCTCATTTCCATAAATTATGCCCCGTCACATTTTTACCCGGTCAGCTATAAACAGTCAATCTACCATTTATACCTTTTGTCTCCTCTCTATACTCATATTAGAAATTTCAGTCAAATTAGTATTTTTAAGGCATAGTGCACAACACATTACTTTCAGGCTATAACACTTTTAATATCCCCTTATTCCTAGAGATCATACTTTAAAAGTCTAGTGTCTTAGGCTGGTATTCAAAACCCTCCACAACCAGTTCTCAACTTTAGAGTACTATATTCCTATGATTTATACTCACACATTCTCTACTTCACCAATTTAAACTGCAATGTACTAAATAACTATTTTTCAACTTCATATTACTCCTTACTACTGAAATGGCTTTCTTTTTGCCTAACTTCTCCTGAATCCATCAGTATCCAACTTTTTTGTATCTTAACATACTTCTTTCTTGTAACCAAATCTCCACTATAACATATAACTATCCCCACCTAAACCTTCAATTCACTAGTTATCATAGTTTTCCTTATATTATAGTAGCTTCATGTTTACCTATCCCATCAAATTGTACTACAAGGTAAAAACAGACTTTTCTCTATCTGCAAATATTTATCACTTTGTATCTATTGCCTGAAATTTTGCCAAACAACTACAAAAAGTACAATGATATAAATTTCAAACTATATACATCTCACCTTGAAAAACTAGTAACATGCACATAAGTAGTCCTGGAGATTTATTTTAGAAATATGTAATATAAACTCTTTAGATATTACAAGAATCTGCACTTGTAAGTATTTCAAAATAATTACTTGAAAGAAATGCACTTTTGTACACTACCCAAATATAAAAAATTTTCATCTAATTATTTTACTGAAACATGAGTATTTTATACAGTGTGATTCTACAGATTCAAATGTCTGAAAGAGAGATGTACACACACATTTCTCACACTTAAAAATTACAGACAGAAGAGCTTTCTGAGGATAATTCATGTGTAATTCTTAACTTCTGTGAGGAGAGGCACAGGACAGTATACTATTAAAAGCCCATTTAACTATTTGGAAATTAAGATTTCTTAGAGAATAGAAGGCTGAGTAAGCAGTTATTCTTTTGATTTCCTAAAAACTATGTGTTTTTTAAAATGCAACTTTTTAAAAAATTAAGTTTCTTGGTACGATTTAAATATATTTAATGATCATATTCATCTCTGCAATATATACACATCCAAGTTTACAGCAGCAATTTGTCCATCAACCAATGAATGGATGAAAAAGATGTTTTTATACAATTAAGTACTAGTCAGCCATAAAAAAGATAAACTCGAGACTTTTCTAGCTAAATGAGACCATACTCTTGAAAAACTGGATACTTTGTATTGTCACGCTGGTGTGAGAAAGTCAAAGTGTACATAAGGCCCAAAATGTATAGTAAGTATTGTGAAATAGGAAGAAATTGTTCAAAAAGAAAGGGGAACTAGGGTGGGGGAGTCAAGAAGGAAGGAAAAGAAATGAAAAAAGCATAACACGGTAACAAACCTTTGTTGTTTCTTAATCAGAAAAAAGCCTAATAGTACATTAATATGAAATCAGAGCAATCTTTCCTACCAAAATATGACTCATGCCCCCATCCTTAATTCTGAAGATTGAAATCATTCTATGGCTACATAAAATCTACAAGATAAAGGAAAGGTGCTTTGATCTTAAACTGTAGTTATCACTCCTGACATGGGATCAGTGAATGAGGAAATAAACTTGACTCTGAGGAAGAATTTTCAACATTTAATTTTGCCGGACTTCTTAAATATTCATAAACTTCATAGGAACAATATATAGCTAAAATAACTCAAATTAAATGGCAGACATTTATCAAACAACCTCAGACAAATTAACTTCTAAGTATTTCATCAAGTAAATATGCAGACAGTACACATGTAATGAACTTTCTCACCATAAGATTATTTTGCTTAGAATAAAGGTAAAATGCCACATGTTCAATAAATCTATAGCTGGTTTAAGTTTTTTTCTTTAAACTAGGGCTTTCTATTTTGAGGCAAGCTATGTTATCTAAAAGAACATAGTATCACAAATGTAAAAAATAATTCTTTTACATTTTAGCATTCTAAATTATTTTACATTGAAAATAGTGCCAATAACTGTTACAACTATTGTAAGTAAGCGTAAGTAACTCACTTTATGAAATGTAGAAGAAGATCAGTCACAAATTTAGCAGATTTCACAATTGGGCTTCCCGGCTCATTAAATGTTCGTGTATTATGCTCTATATATCGAATTTCCCACATTAGTGAAGAAACTCGCCTTTAAAGAACAAAATATGTTAAAGTCTTATCATCATCACATATATGTGTGCCTAACTTAAACTTTAGACATTGACTTTTCAACTTCAGGCTTAAACCACTCATATTACTCAAATTACTCTTAAAAGTCATTTTCAAAAAAAGCATGAACAAATTTGCATTAGGGGAAAAATGAGAAGCAACACTGTCTACTTGTACATAAAGTATCTGGAAGAAGACACACTATATTACTAACAGTGCTGCCTTCTCTGGGAAGGGGACGGTCTAAAGGGATGTGGCAAAAGAAGACAAGCTTTAGTTTTTGCTATGTATGTTTGTCATATACGGTATCATTTTTTGATAATGATCACCTCTGGTTTCTATAAACAATTTTAATGTAACTATAGTGTTACTAGTCAACTGGCATTTAAACATGAAAAGGTAATTGCCAGCCTAATTATGAGATATAAAAATATGGTATTTATAAGAAAACTAAACAATGCTTAAAAATTTTTGTTTTATAATTCCTTTAAAAAATTCCAAAGTGACACCTAAGAATATCATCCAGTTGTAGCCAAATTTTAAAAAAGAAAACATTTAGAAAATCTTAGGATTTGTGGACAGAAATATGATTTTATATAGATACACAAGCATTCTATTTGAAACAGATTCACAAGGCTCTATTCCAGTAAGAGTCATACACATCTTTAGTGCATCACGTAGAAAACTGTCTAAAGTAAGGGTACAAGAGTAATACACGCTAGCAAAGAATATTGAAGATAGCTGTTTAAGAAGCAACTGAACTAATAAAAAAACTACAACTGTAAGAGAAGGTACCAAAAAAAGCTTTAAAATGGTGAAATACTACATGACAACATCATTGTATTAAGGACCTAAGTCAGGTTTGTAACTAAATTATATTAGAAAGTGGGTGATACAGATATCTGTATGTATTCAACTTTTCCCTTAAATTGGTTATAAAGAAAGGCTAATGCCAAAAAAGCATACTTAAGCTATAATATATATTAAAATGAAGTACACTTTAGCAATTATCATGTTCAGTGGAATGCCTATGAAAAACTACACTGAAAACAATAGCAAGAGATACTAGCAACTTATTATCTAGTGGTTTTCCAACAACTAGCATACAGGAAATAAAAGAAGCCAAAGGAAGCCAAAGGAAGGATGGGACTGTCTGTCCCATCGTCTGATGTCTTACACTTTACACTAGATGTAAATCCTAAGCTTCAGCAACTTAGGATCTAGAAATATAAGAATTTCTGCTCCCATTTTTCCTTTCAGCTTTCAACATGTGATACTGGAAAACATTTTTAAAAAATACACTTGGGGCTGGGGATTTAGCTCAGTGGCATAAGCGCCTGCCTTGCAAGCGTGCAGTCATGAGTTCGATCCCCGGTACCAAAAACAAATAAATATATAAATAAAATAAAAATAAAGAAGTACACTTGAGGGTAGGATGGTTAGCAGAAACACATATAGGCTCTATGACATAGAGAAGCAGTGGTTTGTGAGTCTATGGCATATGTGCTGCAGCAGGTTGTCTGTATGGCTGAAAGCTTTATAAAGTTCGCCATCACTGACAGGGAATTTCCTCATCTCAATGCTCTGATATATTATCACTGATGCAACGGCAAGCTCATTTAACAAGATGAAAAACCTTTAAAACCTGATGTCTAATAGCTTAGTATTCTTTCTTACAGTGGTTCTCAATCTTCCAAAGCCAGTGTTTACTGAAATTATTAAATAGGACATATATATCAACTTAACTTACATCTTGGTTTCAAGCTGTTAAGTTCTAGGTCATGCTAGACTTCAATTATGAAAAACTGATTCTTTCCTAATGTTGTTTGTCATGAGTATATGTGAAATAGCAAATTCATACTCAATTTCTGATATTTTAAGAAAAAAAAATCTATGAACTAACAGTAGAACAGGTTATCTAGGAGAAAATGTTCTGGCTTCCTTTATAACATATTGTATGAAGAAAGTTGAACATCAACATTATTTCACACCTAGAAGAACTTATACCCAGCAAACATTTCCAAAGTCTATTCTACAGCAGTATGAGTCTATACTCAAGGTCTAACCTACAGACTTTATCAGGAACTTACCTGAAATGCAGAATATCAGATTGGTCTCTAACTCACTGAACCAGATTCTACATGTAACATGATCCCCAGGTGATTCATGTGTGTAGTATTTATATACATAGAAAGCTGAGAAACTTTGCTTGCAAGATCAATAAACAGGTGAAAGATTCATTTAAGGTTTTCTCTTTGGTAGTAGCAAAATCAAATGGTTCTAACCTGTAAAATCGGTTTTCCAGTCTTTGTTTAATTGTACTTAGATCTGTTGGATATGCCACCACTGTGCAGTACATGGGATAAGCTTGCAGATCCACAGGGGCTACAAATGCTGAAGCAATATCTAAAATAAATAAATAACAATTTTTATGTTTAAAGAATTCTACTTGAATTAAAGACTTGATAAATACTATAAACACTAGTCTGCTACTTTTATTTCATTAAAAATTCATAGAACTTAATGAAGAATCTCACTTGTTATGTACATTTGTAATGCAAAATTCTATGATTTTTAATCAGAGCCTTATTTAGATAAAGAAATGACATAACATATAAAAATGACCTATTAACATACACATACATTTCTATAATTGACCATGCCTGTATGCACATATTTTTAAAAAGCTATTTTATCATTAACACTGTAAACATTTCATTCAAACATAACCTTTGACATTTAGCAAAACCTACCACTTTATCACACCATTACATTATTCTGTGAAATATCAAACCACCCAGAAGTTTTTAACTCAACTATCAATAAATGGCACAATAGACCAACAGAACAAAACAAGAACACAGCTAATTAAAATCACACATTTTTTTGCTCATTCACATGCAGAACTACTTAAGTGTTTATAAATATTAAGTTATTTAAGATTTCATTTTAAATGTTTTATAAAGTAGTACCATTTTGTAACACAGCAAGGGCTGGAGACTTAGCTCAGTGATACAATCAGCGCTTACCTAACCTGAACAAAGCCCTGAATTCAACCCCCAGCAAGACACGGGGGTGAAAGGGTAGTGAGTGGTGTTTGTTCTTCACATTTGAATATGCTACAGTCTTGTGACTTCAGTCAGTGTCTTCATCATTTCTTACTCATATTCATTTATAATTTCTCCCAGGTTCTTTGATGCCGATTCCCTACCACCCATTACACTAAGTCTGCAGTTGCTTTGAAAGCCCAGAGTTCAGAACAATCAATGTTCATGGTCACCACTTCCATTCTTTCCTTCTAATGAAGCAGTACCTCCTCTTCTCTATCTTTAACTAGTTCAGTTATCCATGTAATTAAAATTTAGCTTTCAATAGTCCTTCAAATCACAACATGTCACCTTGACTATGTCAAAGCTTTTCAAACTGGGTTGTGAAGAATCTAGATTTTTCAGACACTTCTCAAATTTATGGGAGGCACTTCACTCCGATATTCAGCTGTAAGAATTCTATTTGTAACCATTTTAGATATGTAAGTCTTATTTAAAGACTTTATTCAAAAGACTACAAATAAAAACTTTTAAACTTGGGTGTCGTGGTATATGCCTATAAAACCAGAATTCTGGGAGGTTGTGGCAGGATTTCAAACTTGAGACTTGTGTAGGCCACTTAGCAAGACCCTGTACAAAAACGAAAAAAAAAAAAAACAATGTTGGGGGCATAGCCTAGTTCGAAGGTCTCGTTCAACACCCATTACTAGGGAGAAAAACAGTATGAAGATTGTTGACATGGTATTGTGGAAAGAACTGTTCAAACAGTAGCAGTTTTCCTGCAGTTAAGTTTTTGCCTTTTCTGTCTTCTTGCTGTTCTTATTTACCTAGTGTCATCAACTGATTTATTCCTGCAACAATTCTTTCACATTCTTCGTCTCTGGGATTGGTACCCCATTCTCCATCAAGTGGTTTATAGATCAATGATCTGCATTCAACATCAGTTAGAGGAACACTGGTACCTAGTTCTTCAGGAAATACAGCTGAAATATAGACAGGAAAGCAGATTAGTGAGAATATTTGGTAATTAGTATTTACGTTATCTATAAAAAGTAGAACTGACCAGACAAGAATGGATGTGTTCAGGGTGCTACAGCTATAGACTAAAGTAGAACTGATGTCACAAAATTAAAATGTAATTTTTAAAAAAAGATTTGTAAATATATTATTTTTATAAAGGAAAGTATGTGTTTTTAAGAGCAGAAATATTTATTGAGAGAAAGAAAGCTTCTGAGAAAAATATTGTTTTAAAGGTCAACAAAATTTAAATTTTTAAAACAAAAATATTACCATTATAAATCATTTTTCTATATAATCGTAACAAAAAAACTGCTCTATAATCAAATTACAGGTGAAAGAGAAAGTAGTTTTTTTTTTTTTTTAAGTGTAAGTTT